>JAULCE010182307.1:0-11601 GCA_032359355.1 Macoma nasuta | reverse complement strand
CTAATTATAATGATATTTTCAGCATACAGTGAATTTGATTTTTTCGAGATTTCATATGGGCGAGTATCTCTTTAAAGCAATTCAAAATTGGTGTTTTCCTTTCTCCTAGATAACCTCATTTATCATATGCTTTGATTGTTAATCAGTTAAAAAGAATATGGAGTAAATGGGTAAAATAGGAGAAAGTGTTATGTTTTTTATTATATGCTTTTTAGATACTAGTTGCACCATGTGTAGTGATTATCATCAGGACGATTGGAGTAATGTCCTTTACACGCAGAGAACAAAGCCAAGGCTGGCATCTTATGAATTAAGTCAATGAGTTTCATAAAAACGATAATAAACAAACACTCATGTTAGATCCTCTATCTCCCTGAGGATTTTTCATGAGAAAATTCACCATAGTTAAAATAATTCCTCACTTCTGACAGATTGAGATTTTCATCTTTTGAAAAGTAATATTTTAATGACATTTTTATAAGATACAGCCAGATATTGTCATGTTTCCAGCTAGGAGAAAAGTGGGTTTTTCTGGGTGGGCTTCAGCACTGTCAGATACATGCAGGGTGTTGGACTCCTAGATTGATGAGCAGAGCTCGATGTAATCCACAAGGAAAGCATTTGAGGGGGAAAAAAATCTAGGCAAAATAAAAATGTCATTTGTTTAATTGTATTGAAACTATTGTAGGAAATGGAGCATTTGCTCGTTACGAGCAAATGCTTCATTTCCTACAATGCTTCCAATAGCCATCAGTTACAGACATGCTAAAAGGTGCTTCTGTGGAGGAAAGCGTGAACGTCATAGAAACCCCATTTGGTGCTCAGTAGCAGAATTGATGACTTGAAAACATGGTGGAGAATGAGTATTTGCTTGTAACAAGCAAATACTTCAATTCATTCAATGTTTTAAAACAAAAACATTTAATAATAGCATTTTACTTTTGCCTAAATATTCATCAGATTCTTTCCTTGTGGACAAGTCTAAAATTAGCATATGATGTAATTGGTTAAGTCTTTGACCACCTTGAAGAAGTACTGTTTTAATACTAAGTGTCCAAAAAGATGATTTCGCCATAAGTTGTATGTTCAGTGTCTGAAAAGATGATTTCACCATAAGTTGTATGTTCAGTGTCAGAAAAGATGATTTCACCATAAGTCATATGTTCAGTGTCAGAAAAGATGATTTCACCATAGGTTATATGTTCAAAATGATGGGATAGAGGACCAAATCCTTCAGGAAACACAATGTTTCCAAAAAGAATCCAAATTGGTGGTTTCCTTTCTTGTAGACATTCTTCTGTTTCATGTTGGACCATTCCATCCACATATTTAACCCAACGTCCATTTGACCTTGACCAAATTTGGACTTAGATAGTTTCAAAGTGGCTATTTCTTGGTTAACTAGATTTTACCATTTTGTCTAGCATCGTGTTAACACTGCTTACTAGAATGGTTGGATACTTATACAGTTGTTGCCTTGGACCATTCCCAAATACCCATATCACCTAAACTCAGTTTGACCTTGACCTAATTTGGACTTTGAAAAGATTCCAAATATAATGTCAAGGATGCCACTGGGGGCATAAGTGTTTTTTGAACGCGGCGTTCTTGTTTTAACTATTGATTGTAATGAAAATATGTTATCTATAGCAGAGTAACCAGCTCGAAAGCCCACCTGTGCTTCGTCAATTACGTTATTGCTTTCTGACGCATTTTTTTATACAGTCTATCGTTTACAATCGACGAATTTTTTTTATATAGAGCACCATTCAGTGATAAACCCAAATAGATAGAGGGGTCGTCTTTCCAGATTTAAAAATTGGGACAAGATGCCGTCACACCAAGATTCTTGGAATTGACAAAAATTCGCATGAATGTTAAATAATTCAGCGCTAATTCCGTCCAGGACGGCGGATATTCCTGCATTTTAATATGATAATACTCTTTCGTATAGCATCATCAATTATTGGAGAATTCAAAATTAAATCAAACTCAATACAGTAAGCTTGTAAGTTATAATCCAAGTCTTGTTCGTGTGGCAGATCGAACTTCAGTATGTACATGTATACCATTCTTGACGAGTAAGTTTTGTTGTACACGGGGATAAGACATGGTAATCGTTTTCCAAATTTCTTTAGAATTATGTAAACAAGAAATTAAACGAAAAATACGTTTTTCTCTATGAATATGTCCCTGAAAAGTGTGTCTTTGCTTTAATAAATGCTGTAAATCATCATCATCGTTTACCTGAAGCGCCTCAGGGATGAATGTGTAAAACGTTAAGCCCTTTTGCAATCAAAGCGCCAAATTGTTACCAGTTTTGCAAACATTCACCATCACACTAATGGCTGACGATTTATAACTATTTATTATGAATGTAACCATGATATCTACAGAGTGTTCAGTTTGTATGAGGCTATCATAATGCATTTCCAGGGTAGCTTATGTCTTTCGGGCTATCTATATTGTCATATGTAATTTGAAGTAAATGGTTTCAATCGGAAACATCCTCGAGCTCATTTGAAAGCAGCTAACTTGACCTTTCATATATGTAACCGGAAATTATTAAAAAATGTGACAAACTCAAAAACCTCTGATGATGCTATACAATAGTGAACCATTTGCAAAACATGTGTGATTTCGACAGATACATTGGAAAAATAAATATACAGTTCAAAACGTTAATACCAGTACGTATAAGTAAATAACAATATAAAAAATTAAAATACACATAATAAGGTCGGCTATTTAAATGATATATGATGTACTGGGCGGACAGTGATTGCTAGCTCTTAGATCATTTCACAAAAATAACGATATAAGACGGGCAACGTTTGTCAATCAGACACCTGATCTGCGCCTTTAGTGTTGGTTAAAGTAGAACTATTTAGCCCTGTGCTAACATATAAAAACACAACGATTTGTTATCAAGTGTGCATGAACTTCATTCTGTTAAAGTATTAAAACAAAACAGTCGTCAGCTGTAGTTCGCAGCTGACAGTTATAGATTGTACACCGAATGTATTTACCTTTTGTCCTTTGCTCTTCTTCAGATTCTGCCAAATTACAGTCACCGCCGTAAGGTCGTAGTAGTACATTGATATTTGACACTCTCCAATTGGTTTAGACCTCGAAAAGATACCAGGTTTATTGTAAAATTTGATTCTCAGTTGGCTCTCTAACAGTTGATCTAAGCTGACCTTGAAACTAAACATCTCGTAGAATACCGGGTTTTGCGTGTCATGTTTATCATTGCAAACATTCATCTGAACCTTACCGGGCATAAGACACACCTTGGCGTACACTCCCATAGTTCCCTTACAAGCACGTGCTAAATTCGATCCCTTAAGCAATGTTACTTGAAGCTCATTTCTGTCGCTGAAGAATTGAAACATGATTTTTATCTGACCATAGACGCTTGGGATCTTCACACTTTCAGACTCGAATGTAGACCTGAAGTTTTCCACTGGATCCGCACTCCCGATTGAATGTTTGAAAATGGCTGACCTTGTAACCTTTGGAGAATATTCTAAACCTCTTTCTAGTGAACTCTTAGCCGTGTAATTCCCTTCGTTTGTCCCTGTCTCATCAAAGCTTTCCGGTTGTATACAGAGTCGTAGCAAGGAAGAGCGCCTACGTTCGCTCACTCGACGCAACTCGTTATCATTCAGAGACATCTTACGTTTGTAGTTGTTTTCTTTGGTTGAGGTGGCTGTGCGTACAAGTTTCAAAGGGTCTGTGTTAAGTGACCATGTTCTTGTCAAAGATATTGCACTACGGGAACGCTCCTTAGAACCTGTTCGACTTATCATTTTCAGTTTCGACTTTTCACTTTTTCTTTGTATATCTAAGCTCGAAATTGCTTTCTCCATCTTGCCGATTTGAATATGTGGCTTTGATTCTGGATTTCTACATGAACTTGTTCGTCTTAAATCCAATCTTGAAAATTCTAAGTGGTCTAATGATGCGTCTTTGAGAATACTGTTCGGATCGTGAAGCGACCTGTCTGATTGAAAACCTATTAGCTCTCGGCTACCGAAGTACTTTCTTTGGCCACATGCACCACATAAGGAGTGAGAGTCAAGCTCACTATTCGAGTACGCGTTAGACGATGGGTCATTAATTTCTAATTCGGTCAAGAGTCTTTGCTTCGCAGAGAATCGAAACATGGGGGATGCATTTAGAGTGCCGTCTGCAGTGTATGCTTTTTTGTATCTATCTATGTCATTATTCACAAACGGTGTCGCTGGTAGCGATTCTGACTCCAGATTAGTTTTCTGCTTTGTACTGTTATATTTGAAGCTACTCCATAAGCCTCGGTTAGGAAGCTTCGGGGAATGGGGACTCGATGGTAGAGTTGGAATGCTCTCTGCAGAATTATTTTCGCTGAGGTAATTCAGCCAGGTTTTTGTGAGTGGGCTCGGCCTCCGAATAAGCGGACTGGAGGCGATTTTGTGTAGGCTCTTTTCGCTGCCTCTGGATATAACGATTTTTGGCAAACGGCTTCCATTTTCTGAGTACGAGCCTTCATTGGTAGTGCTAGACGTTGGAAGCTGGAACTTTGCTAGGAGCCATAGTTTCATTTTGCTCAAAGATTCATTTCCATATGCAGTTTCAGCGTCGATTTCTTCAGACATCTTTGATTTGCTTTGATCACTGTCTGTAAATACAGATGTATCCCTTTATATGCTGCCCTTAGTTACTACATAACATTCAGTATTAGAAATATAATAGGATATAAGGATATGATATAATAATATAAGAAAGGGGCCTGGATCTGCGGGCAAAATTTGTTTATGCAATATTTTCCCGACTAATGTCTTGTTTGATATCTAGGTGGATTATTCAGACCAGCTGTCACCCTTTAAAAGTCAAACTAAGGCTAAAAATGAGGTCCAAGGTCAACGGGTGTATGTTTTGTTTATCTTCGCTGTAATAACCACATAGGGTCGAATGTTTTTTTAAACTGAATCCTTTAACTCTATTTATTTGTACATTCTTCGATCTATAAAGAAACAAACCCCAACACGGAATTATGATATATATTCAGTATATGTTTGAAGATAATATCTATGGCACAAGTCGAAGTATCATTTTGATAAAGAATACATAAAAAACCATATCACTTTACATTTACATTTAGTCTTTTTAGCAGCGTTAACATATCAATCAAACATACTTATTGTACGCTAGAGACGTATTGATCGAGAGTTACCTCCCTTACATCCTCCATTATATTTACCAAAAGCACGGGGCATGTTTACATCCGAATTAGATTGATATTTGCCATTAACAGACATGTCTTTCGTTCCATTCTATATAGTGTTTCGGTATTAAAATAAAACCACAACACAAACACAGGTATGTACAATGTTTCAGTTTTGTTTATAAGATGTCTGCCATTATGACAAGCTATGTTTACAATACGTCAAATACTTAATAGTCAAAAGTGAAGGAGAGATATCGATCAAAGTTAATGTAAAGAAAAAGTGCCGACAGTCTTTTCTCATTTTAGTATTTGGCAGCGATTATAGATTTTGCTGGTAAAGATGGTGAAAATACTAAGCGAAAGACAGTGTGTACGGAGAACTTAGTTAAACCGTTACACATAGGATTGGGTTTAACACTCCACCAAACCACACGATCTGAGAAAATTCGCCAACGCTATCGCAAACCAAATATTTGAGCAGTATGGGACCAACGGTTACAACTACATTTTACCAAATGTATCCCCCGCTATTTTCACATTTTCTCTTGTGATAACATTGATGTTCTCGAGTGCATCTTAGATGGACAGAATACGTTACATAGTACCCAAATGGTAGCTTGGCAAAGGGACTCTTGGCAGCCATCACCAGAAGACCGGTCAAGTGATTGATCACATGCAATAATACAAAGACACCAGGAAAGTTTACCAAACCCTGCACAAAGCCAATGTAATAAGTTGCAAATGGCCATAAATAGATGCGTTAGTCAAATCTCTAAGCATACCAACAAAGTGTCAAACATTTGGTGACTATGCACGAGTGTTTTGTAGTCGGTATTCAAACATTTCATTGACAAGACTGTGTGCGTTGATATCACGTTTGACCGGTTTCGACACCACAGCTTTGTGGATGTAATCCCGACACCCATGAACCCAGTAGTGATGTCTGCCTTTGACCTTTTAATGACCTTTCCCTCTATAACCTGATTTAAAATTGTGTTCACCATTTGAAAGACAATTGAATATTGTTCATAACCAGACAGCCTGTGTAGGTTTATGTGGAATACTAATGGAGAAATGGCAAACATAGTGATATTTGACATTGTTCTATTTTGTTGCAGCCATCTTGGACGCCATCTTTGATGTCTTAAACATAATACCATCTTGGATATAATGAAACACCATTCCGTTATCTACATACTTTAGGGAATCTTTTGGTATACAACATCGCTTGTTGCAATTCATAGACCGGTTACCCCCACCGAATATGCAAGTTATTCGGATCTTTTTGCTACACTATTATAGATCTCGGCGTCTGACATGACCCCAAACTGTTTTTACCGGTAGACAGTACTCTGGCACGTGCGATAATCAGGGTTTTATAATCACATTCAGAAACCATTTTCCAAATACATGTACTTTTAATACTCTAAAACATATATTTTAACCTTCGGGTCATTTAACTGACAGTGTGGCGAAATAAGTAACTCGGCCTGATACAGATCTGAAGTCACCCGATTCACCTTCATTATTTGTTCATGGGTTTTTATACTATTTTGCATAAAATAAAATGCGATGAAGATTACGGCAACTGTTTCACTGTATCTCTGTTTTTAAGTTCAATCGTTTGATTTAATATAATGATTTTTAGTCTACACTGCCTAATCATAAAACATGTTTAGATCACTTTGTATTTCCATCAATTATCCGACTATAATTTAAGTCTTATATTCATAATTTTTTTTATTATGTCACATCTTTTTTGTATTTTGTAAAATGTGCCTTTGTGTATGTTTTGTACATAGGACGCGTTTTAAATGTGTTTTAAATTAGACTGGTTTAATCGCTTGTGTGTACGTGTGTTAAATGTTGAGTATCACGCCTTGGTAACCGGTGTCTAGTCCCTAATACACGAGGCGAAGTTAATCTGATTATCGAAACTGTTGGGGTCGACGTGTCTCTAGGAAAAAAGGTGGGATTGAAGTGTTTGGGGGTTGAAGTATCCTTTACCCTATTAAAACCAGTTTGGATCATCAAACCCTCTGTACTCATCTGTGCAGTTGGTTGCACGTGGATGCACCACAAAATACAGCACACCAAGAGTTGCATGTTTTAATGTAAATGTTAGACACCATGATGTGCCAATTCTGTTTGGAATGAAAAATGACTTAATTAATATTGGAGAATTCCACAGTTTGCTGATATCATTTTGGTGAGTACCTGTACATATGTAAAACACGTATCCATCAATAAGGATTAGGTTGAATGTTTTAAAATAATGTGGAAGTAGGTGTTATATAGATGTGGATATATATTTTTAAAGTCGATCCATTGACATTAGTGCTATAATTTGCGTTTTTGTTCAAATAAATTTGTATTTCACCTCTGTTGCAAGTGACAATTCCTGCAAAACAAAGTGTTGGTGTTTAGAATAATTTAAAACTGATACATAAGCACAATGTTCGAATATATCTATCAAACGGTTAAAATGCACCTAATGACCGTTTTAACACCGTTCTTTCAAGAAAAGGGGACGATTTTGGAACTGCGTGGAAATGCATGAAGCAATATGGGGAAATTACATTTTAATTTAGCCGTATCTTCATAGAGTTAACATAGATGTTGTAAAATGAATTTGTGTCCCTAAATCCAATCTTTTTTTTATCAACCTAGGTATATTTTTCAGAATCAGATGACATATCTGCATATGGTTGACTAATGTTTTCTAACAGGATCTGTAGGGATAATAACAAACACCAAAAATCACTTGTTTTTCAAACACAGTGTACATTCGACCAAATGGGATTTTTTTATCAGTGTTGCGTTAGAAATTTGGTTCAGTATATATAACTCTTTACAAATATGATGTCTGAAGAGCATTAACAAATTTTGCAAACGCAGGTCATATTTTCTGAGATCCGAGGCAAACTATATAGAACAAGATCAACAGGGGCTAGACCTCAAAACATCATGACTATACAGATACCACAACCGATTAATTAGTACATGTTGTGGCCTCCTCGTCTACGGATCAACGCAAGTATTCTAGATCGCACGGACCTGACGTAAAGTCTTATGACGTCGGCGGGAATGGCGTTCCATTCATGAACAACAGATACTGTTTAATTGTCACGTAACTTGACAAATATCCGAAGGCAAAAAAGCAGTTACAAAACATTACAAATCTGCAACTTTTACTTTTCTCCCCTACGTTATTCACACGTAAAACAATGTTCTGATAATTATCAAATTTCACTTAAAGGTAAAACATCGTGTAGCCAATACATTTTTGCACATTTTGATACCAAATTTGCCAATATTTTGCTTCTTATTAAAAAAACAAACCTAACCAAGTGCACACATTCTTTTTCGTGTAAGTATATATTGATAAGCCTTAATTACCGGAAGTACTGCAGGTAATTGAGACTTATCTAAATAGTACCTGCAATTAATATAAATAAGTTTTGGTGCATAAGTTATGCACCAAAACTTATATATATTAATTGCAGGTACTATTTAGTAGCCTGTTCGACAGGCATAAATTCGAGCCAACCGAGCTCGACCTATCGAAGATCGACTGTATTATTTCCATTATCGTTATAGACGTATCGCGACGAAAGACAACCTTCCGCTCATTCTCGGACTTGGTATTGGGATATCTTTGCTTCTCTTGGCGGCGCTTGGCGTCTGCTGCTGTTGCTGGTTCTGTGGTGCTGGAAGACGGAGGAGACGAAGACGACCATCCACAGAATACGATAGGTAACTATACAAACATTTCTAGCCAAGTTTGCTATATAAATGTATCGCATCTGAAACGAAAGATTTTGCGAATTTCAGTCGATTTCGTCCAAAGAATAAGGTTAGGGCCTTTCTGCCAAATCAGGTACTAACGTCTGTTTGAAAGAGCTTGAGGCTTTGTAAGATTAATACAACAACCCCAAATGTAACCACTAGGACTAAGGATCCGGTTGATTTTAGAATTAAAACAATTAGAACCATAATCCAATCCTTCTGTGCCCCTAAACCAGTCCTTTTTACGATTTTTGATATTTCATGTTGCTGGTTAGGCTTAACCATCAACATGGAATATCAAACATCATAAAAAGGCTGGTTTAGGGACAGAAAAGGATCGAATTATTAGAACAAGTGCTACTAAATCCGGCCAGGTAAATGATAATGGGATTGTGCCCAAGTTTCTTCCAGTTGATCGCCCGCACTACACCGGTTTCCATTTAGCGATTACCGATTAATATATCGTATCATGGCGCATATTCATAAAGAAACTTAAGTTTTATACTTAAGTACGTTTTCAATCTGCTTTGTTAGGCATACTTTGTTAAGGGGCTCTCTAAGCAACTTACTTAATTATCTATTTTATTGCCCGAAATTAATAACCCCGAATTGACCTCTATGCATGAATTGATTATTTGGTGGGTATAACGGCAATTTATGATTTTTACGTGAGGGGAGCGTGCTGCTCGTGCCTGGTAGCAAGTTAACGGTGAAATTTACGGAACTAGAAATCAAGCAGTACCTCAGTATATTTAATAAGAATGATGGGGTCAGGTCGGGGTTAACAATATCGGATACTACCTTTGTCACATTGGTATACCAATACGTCACACCGTCGATATGTAAATATTGCAGCAGCGAATCGAACCATAGTGGTTTCTTCCCGGCTGTAATACCAACCAAGATAACCACGGTATACGGTGGGCACTACGAACCATTTTACATTCCGGTTGACGATGATATAGACGATCGATGGACATCCGAGGTGGACAACCCCAGATCCGAGCAGACTGGTACGTGAGACTCACTATTACAGTATAAGGGTTAGCAGTGTCACCAATCCGACCATTTCTCCGGATTTTTCCAGAGATCTCCAGATTTTTCCGAGTTTTAAGAATATTCTCTGTAACCATTGTGCTAAAAATGTCAAGCAGCATGGATCACAATGAAAAGCCGTATTACACGGCGCCTCATTGGTATCCTAGCTGTTTGCACAAGTCTTCATAGTTTCTTTCGTAGCAGGCATAAGGGTGAATATATGCCGAAAACCCCGGATTTTTCATGGTTCAGTTATGGTCACCCTGTGTCATCAACACAAGCTCCTTTTAGCGCCTATTTAACTGAATGCTATTGAAAACACTGTAGACAAAGAAGCATTTGCTCGTAACGTATCGTGTACAATGCAGTGTCTACTACTTAGTTTAAAAACCTTATCAAAAACATCCGTTGTTCAATTTGGCAACTGTTTTTTTAATCTCAACAAGTGACATGGATGTCTATGTTTAACAGTTCTGTTTTACATCTTTTCATTCCGAGTAAAAATTGACGTTTTCTTGGACTGTTTATTTGATCAGACATGATTGTTAGTATTTCTTATCTTGTCACTGGATGGTTGTACTTTAATGACACTTTGCCACTTTAACCCTTAGCCTGCTGTTCGCGACTTAAGTGATTATTAAAACAGCTTGAATCCAGATCAGACGACGAGTAACTCGGCGTCTGATCTGGATCCTAGCTATTTGACACTCAGACAATAAGTTCACAAAATTTTAGGAAAATCGGACGATTTTTAAAATTGAAGCAGACGACATTTTCAGCAGACGACAATTTTCGTAGCAGGCGAAGGGTTAATAACGTATTGAATATAATTGGTCAGAGAGGCAAATAGTGTAAAACCTGGTCAGATCTACACTTTTTGATCTGCTCCTTCCCTGCCGGCCGACTACTTAAGGTAAGTGTGGTGCATTTGCATCGTACTAATCATGGACCGTTAATAAACGCACCTGCTGTTGAATTTCGTTCATTTCACCCACAAGCTATTTTCAGACAAATCAACAAGGAAAGAAAATGATGAAAATCTATGCCATAAAAATGCCATTTTTGAATTGTCTTGAAAGCATTGAAGGAAATGGGGAATTTGCTCGACATCTGTTATAGAGGCGCTTTTGTTGAGGAAATTGTTAAATGAGTTTTTAATTTAGAACAATTTTCAAAACGGTTATTTTTATGTCCTTTTTTAACAATCTACGACAATTTTCGCAGCAGGATAAGGGTAATACCAAGAAAAAAACATTGGGTACATGTTTGGTAGTATTGATTAAACAAATGGTTTAGAAGCGGATTAGATGGCTTCTTTAAGAGTATTATAGTCAGTGATATGTGGTCTACACAGTTTGCATATAAAGTCGTGGAATCATTGGAAATACAGTCGACTCTCGCTATTTCGAGCTCGTTGAAGCGGAATTCATTATTGGATCGAGGCTAAAATACAAACCTAAACTTAGGATTTAACTAAGCGGATACGTGTTAACCCTTAGCCTGCTAGTCGCGACTAAGGTGACTATTCAAACAGCTTGGATCCAGATCAGACGCCGAGTAACTCG
>JAULCE010182196.1:0-11602 GCA_032359355.1 Macoma nasuta | reverse complement strand
TCTTTAAAGTGGCAAAGTTTCATTAAAATATTACCGTCCAGTGGCAAGATATGAAATATGGCTATTAGGCATCTAATACCTTAAATGTTATTTGCCAATACTGAACATCGATGACGTTTTTCAAAACCACATACGAAGTAACAGATGCGTAGAGTAGTTGAAGAACACCAACGATTGACAGTACTGTAGATTAATGATACTTTCTTGCATGTCTCGCAACTCGCACTAACTGCGGAATTCGACCATAATCTTGTTAGACGTGTCATTGAAGAGCAGAGATAGCGTGACGGCAACAGCATTTCCCCCAATAAATGCTACGTCTGTAATCACGGGATTTGATTTCTCTCGAAGTGTATGTGGTACGAAAGGTATGTTTGTATTACATAAGGAATTGCAGTCAAAACTACCAATTTCGATTCTATTAAAATACGATCGAAATGTATGCACGTTTATACATCGGATCAATACTAAACATACACGTTTTGAATCTGTTATCAAGAATATTGCATCTAGATTTGACTGTGGAATTTGATAAACCGTAATTACTAAACGTATTCGGCCACCATAGTAAATTAGTATTACTATCCTACAAATCGGCCAAGATGATTTTAATAAATATTGTTGTCTTCAAAACAAACAGACAAAGAGGCAAAAAGTGTTAATACTCTTAAGACTGCTTTTTAAAGGTAAAATCCATTGTCATTCATCGATGTTCTTCAAATACCACGCATTTATCACTTTTGGAAAACAGCACTAACGATGGTTGTTGATGTTGTTTTTAAAATATTTCATAGTTTATACAACACGTATTATACCTAAACCAGCTAGCTCTTTTAATTATGGTGTTTAATGAACCATGATGCTTCCGATTGCTGTTGATATTGTTTATCCTGAACCGACGCTGAGTAGAAGACTAGATTACTAGTCAGGTTTGCTATAGAGCCTTTAAATTGTTCATGGTTTGGTGAAATGAAAACAGAGTCGAGTTTTACACCCTCTCGTTAATACAAGGTCGTAAAAAGAGACTAGAACAGTAGTGTTTTGCAAAATTGAACTGAGACATCTACATGTTTCCTGGCCTTCCTTCCGTTATCGTTGAAACCGAAGTACGGTGCGGTAATGTTTTTTATTGAAGTAAGCTAAAACTACGCACAATGTGAACTTGAATTATCTGCATCCGGAGATAAATAACATTAAAGATGCGATTTGCCAGATGTATATATGTATGATTTTAGAATTGTGTAGCTGCTGATGTTAGCAAATTAATTTATCGATGTTTCATCGGGGAATTCTCAAATCTGCATTAATGTTCTCCATTGGCCCTCGCAGCTTCCCGAGACCTCCTCACTCTCAGTTTAAGACGTAATTTGCGAGGCACCATACATATATTTTGTATACGTTATAACCATTTTCGAGATCAAATCTAGACTAATCAGAATTACAGATAAGATGGGTATCCAGAATGCTCAAATGCTTATTTCTCGTCCAACCCTATGTTGTCACCGTTTATTAGAGTCGTCTTTTCAAGACGATTCTAATGAATGGTCACAACATAGAGGCTCGTAGTGAACTGTTTTTTTCAACATGTTTGATTTACAATCGCTTTATTCATTTATTCGAAATACGGTAGTACGATACATATAATAAAATTAAACTGCACATATGTATCCTTTCATGGGAAACAATGGCATCGTTTCCTTTGTCGTTGGTTGTAATTCTTGAAAATGTTAAGCAGTTTGGCTCCGAAAGCATACGTCTTATTCAAATCCCTGATCCCGCTGCGTATGTTGTTGTCTGCTCAAACTATCGTCTGCTTCAATTCAGAACATCGCCCGATCACGTAATCAATAGTCGAGTGTCAAACAGCTTGCCTACGGGTTATTCCGGATACAATTGTTTTCGAAAAACCTTATGTGTTGACAATTCATTAAAATCGTCTTATTAAGACGATTCTATAAATGGTCACAACGTAGCGAAAGATTACTGTAGAAAAAATTAAACTGAAAAATGGTCAAAAAAATGAATACGCAACTTACAGCTCTAAAAACTATAGTACAATAAAACCGATAATAAATTGAGCTGAACAGATGTATTCTGTCATGGGAGATAATAGTCCAAAATTGTGCCGTAACTTGAAATTCTGGAAATTGTTCAGCAGTTTTAATGATATGAATTATCTGTTTGTAAACCAAACACACCACATTCACGACTAGCTGCAGAACAATTGATAAATTGATACCATGTTTTACTCACAAGGCTAATATAAAACAAATTCTCAAACAATTTACTGCGACTTCAATGGAACATGTGATTTCTGTTGAAGATACATGGTCTTGTTCTGACTCTATTGAAGAAACATAACCAGTGTCAACAGAATGTGAGAATAAACGATGAGGTTGAGAAAGATCAGTAATTAAAACGAATCGTTTATACGCCCCCTGGTGGTGCTTACTATTTCTGTCTTCCAGATCATCCTACATGTACTGTGGTGAAAATGTTATTCTTTACCGTTTAAACTCTAACGCAACTCTAAAGCAACGCTTTCGCAATGCAGCTTATATGTTATAATGACAATTTTGTAGACTATGACAATTAGTGTTAGACAGTTTTGAACCGGATCAGAAGCCGAGTAACTCGACGTCTGATCTAGCTTGAAATTATTAAAATCGAAACCTTTCTTCCACAAGCTCTAGAATTATTCACAAGGAAATAATCTGCAAAATAAAAAACATCAGTTTTGAATGGTATTAAAATCATTGTAGGATATGGAGCATTTGCTCGTTACGAGCAAATGGTCTATTTCCTACAACGATTTAAAACAAAATCAGTTACAGTTTCAATAGGGTTCAGTGATAAAGATGCTGTAAGGCGCTCTTGTGAAGGAAAGGGTTAAGATTAGCAGTTCTCGGTGTTAGTTAGATGGTAAAGAACAGCGTTATTACCTGTATGTGGGTGATTCAAAGCAGCTCAAATAATGACCAACCCCTGATTGACTTAGCATCTGCTATACATCTAAATTTCACTGACAAATATTCTTCAAAATTGTTAATCGCTTTGTTCCAAAATAACTCTGCGTCATTTTGAATGAAACCAACGAATCGTTTCTTAAGTTTCGTTTTGTTTCTGGCAATTGTCAAATAAACAAAACGATAACGGATCAGTCAGGGGGGCTTCTATACAACACGTATTTTGCTCCATTGCCAATCACGCTTTCAAAAGTCATCTACTTCGTCTAAATACGTGTATATGCGGTACACGGTTAAAACATCAGGACAAATCCCCATAGAATATCATTTATTTTAACTGAACGCCCTGCTCTGAATATCGTCCTGTCCCTAATTCAACATAATATCGACTTATAGAAATATTAAATATGGATTTTGACCGAAATTGTTGCCATTGCACTAACTTTCTGACTGTCAGCGATACATTACATGCAGCGACCGTTTTAATAATGTAAGATTCACTTATTTTTGCAAATATCGCCCGAAATTCGTCAAACGCAGGATATCTTTATCTACTAGTAAAATGCACTGAAAGTTAAACTTTTATAGACTACGAAACTCTATTTTGATAAATTTTTGCCTGAAATAATTCAGAAAAAAATCACGTTTAAATCAATACCAGATTTATTTTCTATCATATTCGCATTTATTCAATTGTCGTCAGAAGAAAACAATAATGCGTAAATAAAAACAAAACAATATCAGATATTATGTGTAAAGGAACACACCAGAGAATGTCGACAGTCTCAAACTTTCGGAACCTTCTACGTGTAATTTATTAGCTTCAATCCAGGCAACATCGCCAGCATTCAGCCGTATGATGACGGTATTTCCACCTTGTAGATCTTGGGAGGCATGATACGTGTCTACAGCCCCATCAACAATGTTGACACTATTTATCATCAACTTTACCTATACGCCATTGTTGTCTCTCTCACCGATTGCGAATGTCAGCAAATACACGCCAGATTCCGGGCAAGTGAACACCCCAGTATGGTTACTGTAGCTGGCGCCTTCATTGGTTATGATCTGAAATATACAGTAGAACGGCGTTATAGAAAAACAATGTATTGATTTTTGTTATACTTCATATTTTTTATCTGACGTTTTATGATTCAAAATTAACTGTTCACATATTCTAGTATTTCACATTTATGTTTAAAGTATACTGATATTAGTTTTTTAGTAAATATATGATTGTGCCTATTAATACTGAATAGTGTATAACTTTTGATGCAACTCATAACACCATAGATTTGCCCTTTTGATGCCCCTGTAGAAGATGCTCTATGAAAACACTGATTTGCTCATAATGAGCAAGAGCTCAATTTCCACAAAGTTTGCATACCCATTCAAATTTGGTGTTCCTCTCTCCTAGATAATCAACCTAAACATTCTATACTATTACGGTGAATGAGTCTAAATAGACTATTGAGTAAAGAGTATAGTAGTGTAACTACGCTTTCTAAAAAAAGAGTTGGACAAAGATTCAACACAGTCATTTCGATTTTCTTTAAGACAGTTTGAAGTAATACTCTGTTTGTATGAAAGAAAAATACAATATATTCACATTAAATGGTTTAGCATAAACATGAAAAGAAAAACACCATATTATCACATTAAATGGTTTGGCATAAGTGTGACGTGTTTAAAGCAAATTACATTTACTAATACGAAAATGCCAATTAAAGGAAATAATATAAAGAGGTCTAACCTTATTGAATCGTACAGTCTGGACAGTATCAAGGTCATGGTCCAAATAGGCACTAAACGCTATACCTGATCGTTCTAGCGAAGGGAAAATGATATACATGTCTGTTTATCTTTCTTAAAACAAACAAGACAGCACTTGCTGTAGATAAACACATCTAAACAGGACTAATTTTAAAAGTTCGAAATTCCCGAGGTTCTAGTTAAATTTGAAATTTGGGTAGATCGAATTTTAACAAGTGTTGCTACCCTTTTATCTTTACGTGGTTAATAAACAAAGCTCATAAAAACTACTATGATTAAAATTGAAAAAAATAATCATTTTGTGAGTATCAACAAGGCTTTTTGAATTTACTGTCATGTGGATTAAACACATTTGTTAAGATGATGTGAAAACAACAAGTAAGAATCATACATTTACATGTATATTAGACTCTAAATTTTCTTAGATAACACTTGCACTCCTATTTTTATATTCTATTTTACAATAACAGGAGTTTGTTCTGAGAACAAAAGTATCAAGTCATGTGTCGAATGAGAAAACATTAACAACGTTAGTTTGTAAATGGTGAATCTTATGTAAAGTATATAGGAATCAATGATTGATGTTCTGTTAACTTTGCCTTTCTTATTCCTTTTACTTTCTTAATCTTCATTTTCCTTGTAAAAGAGGCATCTTATTATGGTGACTGTAAGTAGTTTTATGATATTATGTCCAATATTGAATCAATTATTGGCCATGTGTTTTTGTCAAGCTATTTGAATGCATCGAGTTTGTGTGGACAAACGTTATAAAGTTGTAAAAATCATGTTGAATTAAAAGACGCCAACACAATTGAAGATTTCGAACATCGTTTCTGTTATAGTCATCAACGATAATATAGTCAACAAAACGCAACTAGAGTGCGTGCAGGCAAAATAATGGGGCTAAATGAGAATTCATCCATACTTTCCTCACCTTGCCTCTTTCTCGAAGGTTTTATCACACCAGTGTTGCCAATATTGAGACGTGTTCGCTCTTCTCCGTCATGTTCCGCTTGAGATGTGGTAGATTGTAGCGTGTGTTGCATATGTAACAGTTTTTCCTCTAGACCGTTTATTCGCTGTGTTTGAATGTGTATCTTTGTTTGCTGGGCAGATATGATATTGCGGAGTTCAGCTTCATTCGCCCTGTGAAACAATTACAGGATTGCAAGATATACATATTGCCGACACATTAAATTTTAAAGTTATCCAACCACATATATAATTCATAAATAGTAAACATTTGTTAAAATGTTGATATAATTGTGTCTGACCGAAATACGATATAAAGGTAGATGCTCCCTTAATATCTAGTGTTACATTTGATTATTTATTGATGCACAAAGTTAATAAAGCTATCAAAAACAATTGTATGGACAGGGAACTAATGCAACTAAAAGACACGTATATATGTTCGTCTCAATATATAAGATTTTTAAGACATAAAGGCTGAGTTGGAGTTCAAAGTATGAAATTAGTATTATGCGATAAAACCATTAGAGAGCGTGTCTTCTAGCATGTTTGAAATCTTAAGTAAATGTAAGCAAAGATAGGCATAAAGGTAATAGCTATATGTCTCAGTAATATGAAGTGACAGCCCACTTAAACCTTTCCTTCACAAGCTATTTTAAACTTATACACAAAGCAAAAAGCATCTGATGAAAAATTATGAAAATCTAAACAAAAGAAAAAGCTAATTTTGAATTGTATTTAAATCATTATAGGAAATGCAGTATTTGCTCGTAACGAGCAAATGTTCCATTTCCTACACATTTTCAATAGTCATCAGTTATTGGGGCGCGAAAACGTGCTTCTGTGGAAGAAATGGTTAAATAAGAAAGTCGACAAAAGATCGAAAAAGAAGCACTTGATGTTAAGGTCAATAAGATTTGGTTTAAGGATTAATTTAAATAAATATTCTTACCTTTGTTTCTGTTCTAGATCAACCAGGCGTCTCAATGCACACTCCAGATTACATGCATCTGCTACCCATGCTGATGCCAAAACCGCAGCAAAAAAGGCGGGAAAAAACCATGACGCGACCATTGTACTAGATCAAAATCATAGACTGAGCTTTGCTAACGTTCGTCTAAATGTGTTTCTGACCGAATTTGCTTGCATTGATAAGACTTTTAGCGATATTGTGGACGAACGTGTAAGGTCATGACTGAACAAATAGATAAGTAAGGTGTCATTTGCACTGTTGCACAAAGAAATCGGTAAATATCATGAATTCAATTACTTTTGGTTTGTCGAGTTGGTGCTGGGATGTTTGCAAAGGAAATCGAATATATCTTGCGCCAGTGGTTGCGATATCTAGAACCAGCAGTAATTAAATAATTATATAATTACCTACAATATCACACCTTATCACGGTTTATCCAAATATCATCGACAGTTTGTTCCATATGATAGTCCAGTATAGTACTATGCGAAGTAAATAAAGCCCCGTTTTAGGTCTGATATTCCAAATATCCGTACCAAGGGTTGCAACGATCATAATCGAAATCTCTATCACACGGCCTCTGTGCAATACTGATTGATGCGGAATAAATCTGCTCTCATCTTTATAAATAAATTAGATGTAGTAAAACAAGCGTTATGCATTTGCATCCCCCATGTAACGTACAATTATGGACTAAAAAGATCGATTGACAGTTGACATTCATTTTTGCATACACATTTAATCTTGAAACCATCTCACTATGTCGTGAATATATGACAACGGGAGATATAAGTCGCCCGTTGTCGCGACGTACTGAATATCTCCTCGAATACATGTCTATTGCATCAAGCAGTGAAAGTGTAAACATTTCGCGCCTATGTTTTGGCATCAACATTGTCGTGATGTCTCTTAAATTTAAGCCGAACTATTACATATCCGAGATATGACTATTGAGCGTGTCATTCATGTCATTCCGACTCATGTCTTCCACTTAAGAATGAACATGCTTTTATGCAGGTCTCCAAAAGTGCAACCAGTGAGATGCGAACCGATAACAATGTTATGACAAATACTTAGCAGTGAAATTATCTACAATTGTTTGTAAGAAAACTCAACCTGCTTGTTTTGAATTAACCTTAATTGTTTTTTTAAGATGTTCTGTCGACAGTAGAACAAAAAATGCATAAAATGGAACTGAGAAACAGTCCACTGCAAACTTGACAGACCAACTTGTGGGCAGACCAACAGGCGTCCGCGTGACTATGAAGGGTGGCATAGAAACATATACACAACTTTAGTGTTAGGCAAGCCTGCTATGTGCGGGAAATATTTGATCAACACAGCTGTAGGGTGCATATCTGAGTTAGGCAAATGTAAGAGAAAGGGCGACAAGTATCTCGAGAAATGGGTTCATGGGGAAGACAGCGGGGTTTTCAGGTTGTGAGCTGATTGTTAATTAAACCCCCAATTGCCCCATCCGGATATTAGGTTATCTGCCCTTTAAAAACTCTCCACACGCGCATGCGCAGACGTACGCTTCTAGCTACCGGGGACTAAATTTTCGCGATAATCATATCTGTCAGACGCCCTGTCAACTAGCTTTCGATATAATTATGGTTAAAAACTAATGAAGCTCCCAACAAAAAGTACAAATCGCCGAATTATTGTTGTTTATTCACTATTATAATAAATAAAGATTTAATAAAGGTGGAATTTTACTTACTAATATTTAGTTTCCTTGTAATATTATGTAAATTCATCCTTCTATATCCTTTGGAAGACTGTAGCGTAAATAATGTGATTGTACAAACCATTGCAAACAGCTTGGTGCTCGATCAGACGCCGAGTTACTTGGCGTCTGACAAAGCTACAAGCTGTTTGACACTCAAGATATACATATTCTTCCAAAGAGAGTCAAATAAATTTACATATGAGCAGACGCAAAAAGAATTCTGACGAAAATTTCGCAGACGACATTTGTCGGTCTTTCAAAGGATATAAGCTCAACACTTTCACGGTTTATCTGTCTGACCAAGATTGTCCTTTTCACGACCACTGGTCATTGTTCGTTGTATTTCCGACACTGGTCATTTTATCACGACCCCATAAATAATATGCGCCGAATATCGCACGCACTGACTTCATCAGAAGAATTCAACTTCTGTCTTCTCGCGATTCTTAAAACAAATGCAAATATATATTTTTTCAGAACAGACTCCGAATGACTCGGAATCGCATTCAAGACAATGAACATTAAGCATATACTTTCTACATAGTTTGTGAGCATTGAGTACGTTCAAGTATGATCGAAGCAGACGACAGTTTGAACAGATACCATATCATGAAGGAGAAACTGGCATATGCAACACAAGTGGACAATCTTCTATAGCAATTAGTGGATATTAATTTAAATATACCATGACTAAACCAACTTTTTTTTCGCAAGTTCTGATCTAGGAAAACACTGTTTCTTTCAAAATGACATCGCAGTATTTTGGTGTCTGATCTGGCTCCAAACTGATTGAATATCAGGCATGAATGACATTACCAACACGTATATTTTCAAACTTAACGCTAAATGGTGGTTCTTCACTGTTCATCCATTTTGGTTGGAGACTTCGTAATATATTATGAAAACATCAATGGATCTACATCATTTGACCTTTTCATTAAATTCAAACAAAAATGATTCAGACAGCAGTTTTGGGCAGATCATTACCATTTATGCAGTAATTAAGAGTATGGGTTAGAGAAGAGATTAGCTTAGACAACGTCTGCGGCTTCTTGTGGAATGTATAATGTTAAACTGCCACAGTTACAGACATGATGGAGTGAACCATGTTTTAAATATATTTATGTCATTTAATCAAAGTAGTCAATTGTTTACTGAACATATCAGTAAACATGAGTTATATGTTTGATCCCCAGTATGCCTCTTGGTGTGTACAAACACGGACATTTGATCAGATACAGAAGCATTCGTAAGCCATTAGTCTGGAAACGGGCTGTGATGATTATAAATAGTTCCGATAAAAAAGTTTCTTCTTTTTTTAGTAAAAGTTATGTCGCTACGTGTCAAGCAATTTGGAAAAGGATCAGATGCTACGGTATTGCGATAATACATCTGGACAAAAGAAAGTGTTCAGTGTGATTGGCGATCAGAACCTGCTTACATTAATACTATGGTCATTGGATGTAAAATGCCCTATATCAAAATCGGCATCCACTAAACGGTACTGGACTACTTTGATCCAATGACATAAATATATTCATCTCATTGTTTGGATATAACGATGTGTTTTAATTGCATTAGATCAAATAATTATGTTTTGTTATATTTTATGATAGATAGAGGTCTTTTGTTTAATATTGTTTCACTATTGATGTCTATCAGTTTGGAGCCATTTGGCGACTTTTCGTTATATGGGCATTTCGCAAAAACGACGTGTCATCCCAGATCAACCGGTCCCCTTAGCTTAGTGGTAGAGCGTCCGCTTGCGGATCGGAATGTCCAGGGTTTGATCCCCGGGCCGGGTAAAACCAAAGACTTGAAAATTGGCACACAGCCATTGTATTATATAGAAGATTAGCCTCTTCTGGTGTAAACACTGAAGATCATGGTCCGATGTTGCGCCAAGAGATTCTACGACTTGAATAGGTTTACACAGTAAAAGCATGGTTTCCTCCATCATGTCTGTCACTGCGGCAGTTTAACATTATACTTTCCATAAGAAGCCGCAGACGTTTTCTAAGGTGATCGCTTCTATAAACAATACTCTTAATTACTGCATGAATGGTAATGATCTGCCCAAACTGCTGTCTGAATCAACTTTGTTTGAATGCAATGAAAATGTCAAATAATGTATTTATTGATGTCTTCATAATATATAACGAAGACTCCAACCAAAATGAATGAACAGCTAAGAAACACTATTTAGCAAAAGTTTGAAAATGTGTTGGTAATGTCAATCGGTTCGAAGCCAGGTCAGACACACTACTGCGATGTCAGTCGGAAAGAAACAGTGTTTTCCCAGATCAGAACTTGCGAAGAATAGATGGTCTAGTCATGGTAAATTGAAATTTATATAGAAGATTATCCACTTATGTTGCAATTGCCAACTTCTCCTGCATAACATGGCATCAGTTCAAACTGTCGTCTGCTTCAATCATATTTGAACGTACCCAATGCTCACACACTATGGAGAAAATATATGTTTAATTGTCTTGAATCCGATTCTGAGTCATTCCGTGTCTGATCTGAAAAATATGTATTTGCATTTGTTTTAAGAATCGCGAGAAGACAGAAGTTCAAATCCTCCGATGAAGTCAATGCGTGCGATATGCTTATCTATTCGGCGCCCAATATGGGGTCGTTATTAAATGACTAGTGTCGGGAGTTTGGTTCTCTGATGTGTTAAAAGCAAACAACAATGACCACTGGGTATGAAAATGACAAGTTCTCAAGTGTGTGTGTGCGTTTTGATAAGGTTTTTCGTGCCTCCAGGCATTAAAGGGGGGTTGACCCCCTAGCCCATTACGGTCTGCACGCCGCCCAAAATAGGCGGAAAAAATGTGGGTGGGTATTATATTTTGCTGGGATATTGTGGGTTAGTGCTGTAAGTGACCATTTAGGTTATATTTGGGGAGTGTATTGTTTTTGCATATAGTGTTTGTAGTCCTAAGACTATGGTTTGTTGAACTTGCGTATAGGGTATCTATGTGATATACAGGAGACAGTATTGATTTCTCAAGGAGAAAACCACATTTTATATAAAATGCTCTAATTTTGACAGGTAAGAGTTTCCTGTCAAAATCTCAGGAGAGCTAGACATCACGTCCTCAAAATTGATTGACAGAAAGGGATTTCCTTCTATGCAATTTAAAGATCTCAGGCTCAAAGGAATTATTCATAACGAAC
>JAULCE010182195.1:0-19201 GCA_032359355.1 Macoma nasuta | reverse complement strand
ATTTTAAAAACATAGTGAAAACAATTTGAAAATCTGCCAGATCAACCCATGCATGACTTGTTTATGGCCCTCTAAAGTGTCAAAATTGATATAATTAATTATATATATGGTGAAGACATTGATTTTTGTCAGAGTTGTCTCTAGTCAAAGGTTAAATCGGAAAATCTTTACCTAGTCAAACATTCGTTTGCCGTTTGAAGGTTAAGAATTGTAATTTCTTCAGAGTGATAAATAATTTTCGGTATATGACTATTGTAACAACATTAATTATCATTAAAATGACCGCACTTCATTTAAAAACTTCTTTCCGTGAATAAATTGTCAATTTGGACTTAGAAATCAAATATTTGACATTTTTACAGCTAACAATGTCAAGTTATATGCAAGTTTTGGTTGACTTGCTGGCCATTACAGCTTGGATACCTTAAGGAATACGGTAGACACTGTCATAAATTCATAATATTCCTCTCAAAGAATCCATGTATTCTTCCACGAATCTCGCACAGACTCTTTCAATTAACTAATGGGTCTCTGTACGTTGGACATCAAATGTAATAGTGAGCTATTCCTGTCACCTTTTCGTCGGCGTCGGCATTTGAAATTGTTTGTCCGGAGTATAACTTGAAAACTACAAGATGAAATTTCATGAAACCTCATATAATGATAAAGCACACCAGAAGGAAGTGCAGTGCAAAGGAACCATAACTGGTGTTGGACTATTTACAAAATAACTGCACTTTGTTATTTTTGCAAGCAACAGCTTGCCCGGAGTATAACTTGAAAACTACTGAATTGAATTTCATATAACTTCATACAATGTTAGAGATAAATGAGAGAAAGTGTAGTGTATAAGAACCATAACTCTATTTTGACTAATTACAAAGTTATTGCCCTTTGTTACTTTTCCTGTCCAGAGCATAACTTGACAACTACTGGATGGAATTTCGTATAACTTCATACAATGGTAGAGATCAATGAGAGAAAGTGCAATGTATAAGAACCAAAACTCTATTTTGACTAATTACAAAGTCATTGCCCTTGGTTACATTTTCTTATCAGGAGCATAACTTGAAAAGTACTGGCTGAAGTTTCATGAAACTTCATATAATGACAGAGCTCAATGAGAAAAAGTGCAGTGCAAAGAAAACGTAACTATATTTTGACAAATTACGGAGTTATTGCCCTTTGTCACATTTTATTGTCCGGAGTACAACATGAATACTACTGGATGAAATTTCATGAAACTTCATATAATGACAAAGCTCAATGAGAGGAAGGTATCTACAGTAATGTCCTACCTATTTATAAATTGTTCTTAGAATAGTCGAGCATGCTGTCCTCTGACAGCTCTTGTTATGAGTTATTGCTCTTTGTTGATTATTGCTTTCAAACTTTGTCCGGAGCATAACCTGAAAATTCTACTACAATAAATCCATTTCATAGTTGCTATATGTGTTGCTTGCATTGTGTAGAAGTGCAGTACACAAGGTCCATAACCCTTGCATATTTATTTATTGAGTGGTCGCCCGTTATTGACTTATTCCCAGTTAAGTCACAGTGTGTGTGTGTGGAAGAACAGTACTTAAGGTCTATAACAATTGCATACTTTCTTTTTTTTTGAGTGATTGCCCTTGGTAGACTTTTTCTTTCCCAGATAAGTCAGTGTGTGAAAACAAACCTCTAGCTCCATACTGATTGACACCTTTTAAATATCCCCTATCTATAAATCACTTCTCTACTTCTTTCAACATGGGTAACAATTATCTAACTGCACATTTTCACAAATATTTGAACTGGTTAAAAAGAGGTACATGTATGTCAATTGTAAACTAACATTGAATACAATATTTCAGGCATAAAATTTCAATTTAAGGATTCTGACGTCACTTCTGTTCTCAAATTTAAAACAAAATGAAAACAAATTTAGGCCATGCAAATTGATTTTGTACATATGGTTTAACATGTCATATAAAAGAATACAGAAATTGTTTCAAAAAAATAGTTATTCGCAATAACACGATAAATAAGTAATTCATATTTGCACCACTAAGCAAATTTTTTTAACTTTTAACATTTCATTTTAAAAACTTTCCTTCTTGAAATTCTTAAAAAATTGTTAAATAAGACATGAAATGAGAAAATCGTCTTCATATTTTTATATGGGGTTACTAATTTATCTTACATTTGTATTGTTGAACGAGGTATTTCATTAACTACTTCTGATAACTGCTACCTTGAGCTCTAATCAGTTTTCACACCAAAAGACGGGATTGTGGAGGTCAAAGACAAACACATTGAATAGATATGCACATTATAAAATTCCATCATCACCATGAAAGTATACCTCAATAATACCCCATTGATCTAACTGATTTGCTATAAACCCTTCAAACTACATATTAATAATGTTCTAACTGTATCCATCACACCTGTGGCAAAATGTCATACATTACTTCACTAAGCAATACACACTATTAATGGAAAATATTCATTTAATTTCATATTCATCGAAATTTCTTTTGATAACATCACTTATGTAGAGTTATAAAAAGATATTAGACATTGGAACTATACTCTATTTCTTTGCAATGAAAATCATATGCGCATTAACCCTTTACTTACAGGTACTAGAACATGAACAAATTAACTGGAAAATAAAGATTGTGAATACTGGCATTTTAAAGTCCCAAATTGTTTGGCTTTTCTTTTGTTATAATTTATTAGATTTCTGACAGAGTTCCGACCTTGACATCGGATAAGCATGACACACCAAAAACTTATTGAATATTCTTAAAGCTACTGTAAAATTAATTATTAAAACATTTATTTTAATTTCACATTTTTTTCCTGCTGTTTTTATGTGCTTAAACTAAGTGAAAGACATATTTTAAATACTGACTTTGACTGTTAAGTCATGTAAAGTGTTGCAACTTTTGTATACCATAAAATTTGTCATCATGGCATCACAGTATTAGTTACATTGAGAATATAACTGAATTAAATTCAGTATCTATGGAAACTTGCGTCAGACTCGAAAATTTTCAGTCAAAGATACAAGCTCTAAAAAAAGATAAATGCAAAAAGGTCTGTCCCTATATGCATATAAAATAGAAGATAACACTGAGTCTTTATCATACATATTCTTTTACTTGGTTGTTGTAAGAGTTTAACACACATTTCACCCTTATTATGGTCATTTTGACAAACAGGCAGTTTACCTAACCACCAAACCTGGGAAGAACTAGTTCTAGATCCCTATCCTACGATACTGCCAACCTGCTTACATACAGAGATCTTGGTAGCAGGGCTCAAACCCTTGACCCTCAATCAATGAGAATCAGAGGTAACGGTAATTTCAAGTCGCACTATTAACACTCAACCATAGAATATTTGAGAATATTTGTGAGGCAGAAAAATTGGTAAAATTGCTGCTAATACTAACTTGTCTTGTACTCACATGTAGCTAAACACAGGGTTATATTTTATCTAGGTAATTGCATGAAGTTGACATGCTACTAATCTGGTGAGGAGTTTAGAGTTTATTTCTTTTTTAAAAGTTGTTAAGTTACCTATATACTTATGAACTAATGGTAAAGCATGAAAAAAAAGATTTACACTTATTTTTATTACAGTTATATATATGGTCAGTAAATCTCTAATACAATGGTATCAAGTCATATACAAACCAATATCAATCAATTATTCTACAAAAGGTCGCAACAGGATAGTAAAGAAATCCCTTTAATGTAAAGTCTTGAGAGAGGGGAAAAAACATTTCTTTATACTGATTGGGAAATGTATACACGTTTCGAAAGTACAAAGCTTTCTCTTTTCCTTTCTCAGTCTGCCATTGAAGGTTGCAGTAATATGGATAGCTTCCAAAACCCTGGCTGATGGACTTCCTCCAATAAACATCATATAAAGTGCCCCACACAATGTTAGGAGACCTTAGTTTCGATCCTCAATGAGGAATGTCAGTGACGCTACAAAAGGCCAATCTTCAAGTCTTTCAGTTGGAAGTTGTGGCAGGGATCTTAAGTAATCTAATAAATTCTGTTTTGGGGTCATTAATTTAGTTGGCCTGTGTATAATAAATATTCAATTTGCAGAACTGTTAAATGGACAGCTGAAGACATTTGTAACCAACTGGTCAGAATATGTTCCACAGAGATTTTACTATTACTCTGCTAAACTTCTAAAATCATTAAATGGAATTGTCAAGCTTTCAATTATGAATGTGTTCTAATATATGAGATGTCATTGGCACTTCGTTTCATGATTTTGATTTTTTAGGTGTTGGTGGCATACAGACAGTTTGTTACTTGTAACAGGTGGGACTTAGCGCAAGAGAGACAGCCATCTATCAACCAGACTTGGCTGCATTTTTCATCTGAGCTTTGGTACCTGAAAAACCGTCGTCTTTTTGGATTTTGACAGAACACCATACTCCAAGGATGGATACAAGTATTGCAATTTGTCAAAAATAAAACCCTGGCACAGTCTGCCACTCTCACAGTGCAGGAAAACATTGATAGCAAAAAGAGTAGTGGAACCTATGCTGAAGGTATCCCTATGCTGGTGGTATCTCCGATAAATGGCTATTTACAGAAAAACAGGTGAAGAAAAATTTTCAGGGTACATTCAGCATTGACAGTCGATGAAATGTTTAAAGAGCAAACGTAGTGATAGCCGCGCATGCAGCCCTGTGACGTCACAGCAGCCGATAAAATTTTGCTTGATCCATTTCGCAAGAAACTTTCTTCAATATTGACATCAAAATCATCCAGTTAAAATTAGCATTTTTGATAAAACATTTCTTTTGTATAAAAATATATATTCTATGGAAACTGTTATATCTTGTTAATTAATATTTAGGCTCTAAAAACTGTTTCCCACCTGTTGGTTGTCAAATATCACATAACGCCAGCATTGGTTCCCTTCGAGGTAAAATTTCAAGTTTTGACATGTGTCGTGTCAATAGCTCCCAGAACGACAAAGTCAAGAGATGAAGCAGATCAACGTCTTATTTCGATTTAGCAGGGATAACACTATGTTTTCGCCGAGGCAAATTAAAGTGGTTAGGATTTCCTGCTTTCTGAACTGTTGATATACATTCAAAATACCTCCAGCACAGCTTCCCCCACTCTAGACGTTTAGTCTCGCTACTTTCACTTTAAAGACACACGATTTTACAGGTTCAGATTTTTAAATGTGACAGTAAGAAAATCTCAGATATATGAATGTCACACTCCACGGCTTTTAGTGTGTGACCATTATCAAAAACAAGTGTGGGGAGGGGAGGGGGGCAGGTGGTCCTGGTTAATCACCGAAAGCCGGTGGTCACATTCGAATGAGAATAGTCTTTTCGAAAATCGAACAAACATTTTAAAGTTTTAATACCCAATTACATTTTTTCGACATTTAGGAGGTTTAAATCATATCTATAAATGACGAATATCACCTGCGTATGTCTACCTGATTAGTTTCAAAGTTCAATTTTCATTTTGGTTCTGTGGGCCATATTTCAACAACTTCGGCTACCCAGGTGAGGAAGTAAATATCGATTGCTGATTGGTCAAAAATCGATGAGGAAAGACAACTCTGTTGGTAACATGACTTCCTCAAAATCGAAGGGTTGAATCTTGCACCGATTATATCTTGGTGGACTTAAAGCACTTCTAACAAACAAACAAGGTTGAATCACGGACCGATTGAATTATGAAGTGTTCATAAAGTGTTACCGCTTTTAAAGTTAATTTTGCTAAAGTTGCAAATTTCAAAGTCATTAACTTAGTACGTGTACGTTTTTATTATCAAAGTACTGAGAATACTGAAGGGAGTACAATAAATTATGTCAACGGTTATTAATAGTCACTGCGTGTACACTGTAGCAATAATATTAATTAATAGAATAATTCGTCCCAGGTGTACAATCACTCCACACACATAAGTCACATGGCGTCTATCAGCCTCTTATTTATTTGCCATCAGGTTATCAAGTTGATGTCGCTCTTTGGGTGAATGCACAAGTCACAAACTTTACGAAAATTAAGCTTGCTGGTAAACAGAAACGACTTTTCACACGACTTTTCACAATGTGTGACAATTTCCTTATTCCTGTTTAGCAAGGAAAACGGGCGTCTACATTTCCTCTAGTCGATTTACTTTTCTTCTACCGGACCAAAACTTCTGTACACATGTAACCAATTCCAGACATTAACATCGTATTGCTTGGCCATGTCCAGACAAAATGAACTAATCGTAACTTCTAAAACACCACCTGCTTTTTTCTTTCTTTATTTAATTATCAACTCTTTCCATCCCTGCCAGCTTAGTTTAGCTATCGACATCATTTATGAAGAGTAGAGATTTGGTAGATATTTTCGTTACATGAATTTCAAAATGATCGAGTAGTACAAATTTCGTACGGAAGAATTTTAAGAATGGGTTTCCAAAGGAAGAGCATCGAAACAATAACCCATGTTAAGTCAACGGAGGTTGAAACCTTAAATTAAAATTCTCTGCCATTATGATTTGTTCCACTCGATCATTTTGAAATGCATGTAATGGAAGTATCTACCCAGTGTCTTCATAAATGCAAAACGTGACAGCCTTCTATTCGTGCACCGATAGCTAAACATATACGTGCAGATATTGTAAGGGTTCGTAATTGAAGAAAGAAAAATGCAGTTGGCTAATAATAAGTTTTGTTTAGTGTAGTTGCAGTGGTAAAAAGTGGACAACAGTCAAGAAACGGGCTCTATTTAAATCTTTTACATTATCCCAGTTCACTAATAAGGACATAAAACAATGTTAACATGTGGTTTTATGAGCCTCTTCGATGGGAAAAGGAATAAAGGACAACAATAAGTCTTGAAAAATACGTTCGTATTGATCATGATAAATAGTAAGCCTATCTATACCTATCGTTAGAAATATGTGTATTGACACGTGATATAACACTTGATTTGAAATTACATAAGTTGAAAGCAGTTTTGTCAGTCTAAAAAAAGAATGCATACAGTTTTTTATTTTCTGCTTATGACAATGAGGAAGGTAGAATTCCCTTCCCTTCCCGACGTTTAGATATCTTTTGTATATTACAGATAACATCAATATTTGCCCAAATCCCACCAGCAACGGATTTAATCTATCTCACTGGTTTGTACAACGATGCCCAACGTTGTACAACGTCTTCCCCAATCCTGTCCACGACGACACACTTTGTTCTATAGGATTGCAGCTCTTGCTGCCTCGATAACGATAAAAGTTTTTCTCTTTACTCTTTATTTTCATTTACCAAAATATGGCATCCAGTACACGTGCTTATCACGTGACTATATGTATTTTTACCTAATCGTAATAAACTATAACACTGTAATGAGGTCAGTGTCTACTAAATTTATCGCTCCTAAACACACCCCCTCGCGTTGATAGACTACGCTTATCAACACTTTAGGTTACAAAGTTGTCTATAGATTATACGAGACTTTCTCAAATAGTAATCTAAAGCACACCAACACTTTCTATAGCAATTATCAATTTCTATAGATTAACCGAAACTTTCTCGGATAATCATTATACTTTGAGGTACATCTGGATGTTATATCTATCGATATATCCTAAATTGCCTAAGTTTAACTTTCTATATATATAAACTATAGCTCATCCAAAGAGTCAACATGATGAACACTGACCAAAATAGAGGTCATCATGCTCAACTCAAAGGGGAAGCAACTTATTCTCTTGAAATTTAGAAAATAAAGGTGTTAACTTGGGCACTATCTTTTAACTTTATAAAGTCTTCAACCTTCATTCAGTAACACCCTTTCACACAGTACAATATCAAACCTCCAAAATCTTGCCATCTGTATAAAATGTTATACAACCACATAGATGCTTCTAGTGCTGGTAGTATCAATACAGTTCAGTCAAACACTTCAAGCATTTTGGTCACAAACTCCAAATTTATGTTTTTCATTACATAAACAGCTTGATAAAAAATCAGAATTCTAGACAGGATGCACATTTGCATTCTTCACCGATAACTCAAAACTTCTATCACTTAAACCAAACCCAAGAGTTATCCCTTATCAATATCGTCTCAAAAGACAATTCCAAGAACTGATCACATCATGGTGTTTGGTGCAAAAACAAAGATAAGATTCCCAATATACATTCCATCTAAAGCTCTATAATGTTCTGCTTCAACAAACTCCACTCACATTCACACAACATCTTTTTGACGTCAACTTGATTCACATCTGCAACTTGCACGAATATCCTTATTTCTATTTATTGATGATGACTAATTTTATTCTAACCATTTCCATAATTTCTTTATCCCAGATTAATCTTAAAAGTAGTTTTGAAACTTATTCTTAAAACTGTTTTTGGGATAACATTCATTTACTTTATATCAAATCCTCTTGGTTCTTATCCAATACACCACTAATCATGTACATGTTAATTAACAAAAAATACTCAATGAAATACCTCATGAAATAACGCAAATCTATTTTACTCGCACTAACTCTGTTCGCAGTGTAAACCCAACTAATACATCAACATCTATTTAGTGTAGACCCAGTTCAACTGTTACCAACTTTCTAGTATTCAAAAATGACTTTCCTTTAAACAGTCAGTAAACATCAACTTCTTGATAACTAAGTTGGTTGACAATACTCATTTTATCAGCGGCCTAGTCTACACAGTTTTCAGTGCACCACTATCACTTAGAGCATAGAAACCATTTTTCATAATAAGTGTTTTGTAGTTCATACAGGAAAACTTGACTATACGTTCAGAGCATGTAACTATTAACTATTTTTCCATAATATGACTGCATTTCTTTGCTTTAAAAAATGAAGTGTGATTCTTTATCACAATTGTAATGTCTTTTCAACATAAACAGGAATTCAGGGCTCCAGATAAGCTGAATCAAATCAAATTTCTCCCACCAAATTCTTTCTGTTTTTCAAATGTGACCAAGCATCAGATCAGAATCGTCTAGAAGAGATGATTCTAACATGTGTTCACCACAGGGTCTGGTGGAAAAATAATATTCTAAATTCTTAAATATGACCTTTATCTGGAGCTATAAGAATTCATAAAGAAGTCAAAATTGCAAAATTATAAGATTTTCAGCATTGCTTATTGCTTTTTTACTTTAAGCTGTACTGAAATTCCTATAATACTTATAGAATTAACAGTTTGAATACAATATACATGAAATCATACATTAATTACAATCATTAAGAACATTTACAATGCTGCAATCTGTTAGTGTCTATTGCCATGGTCAATCATGTGTTGTGGCTTCTGTCTTTCGAGCATCCTCTTGACGCGGACTATTCTTTTGTTTATGAACGCGACTTTAATTTAAAAACACGATATTTGTTTTTCAATGAAATGTGTACACCATGAGGATTATTTTGCCTCGGCACTGTGTAACACAACATTAAGTACACGTTTTCTGAGAAAACTTAGGGGATTATTCTGCCCCAGCACACTTTATGCTAAAATTTAACACTATATACAACGATTCTGTTGACGCGAGATTTCGCGAGTCAAATTTGTCAATGTTAATCGGCTGATTCTGTCACAAGGTTTATTCGCGTAACTGGCCTTTTTATCACTGATTTTGCAGTTTGTAAATCGACAACACGAAAATGTCCACCAGGACCACGATGAACTTGGGCGATTCTGCCAAGAGGCCACTGTCCGCGAGGAGTGTCAGTTTCTATAAACACGATGTCGTTAACCTTGAAATCGCGACAATGGCGGTGCCATTTGCTGCGCGAGTCCAATGTATTCTCTCAGTCATCGGTTCCAAAAATGCCGGAGCAGCTCCTGGATTCGTCGCCACCGTTTTCGAACATCGTGCTTGTCACCACAAGGCAATTGTTGTGCGAAATGCCCTCCCATCTCTCAATTAAGAAGTGGTTTGGCGTGAGAACCAGATTATCACTCGGTTCAGATGTCTGGTAGGTCAAAGGCCTGCTATTTACTAAGGCCTCTGTGCTGGTGACTGCGGTGATTAACTCCTCGTTAGTAATGTCAGCGTTGCCCAGGATACGAAACAAAGCTTTCTTCGCACACTTAATCATAGACTCGTGAACGCCATCACAATGTTGCGCGTTTGGTGAGATGAATTTCCAGTCTATTCGTTGTAGGGCCATTTCTCTTATGATCTTGTCTTTATCAAGTTTGTTATATAAGTCTTTGAGTTCATGCGCACAGCCAACAAAATGTGTGCCATTATCGGACACTAAAGTTTTTGGAATTCCCCGTCTACTCGTAAACCTGCTTAAAGCATTTAGGAACGAACTGGTGTCCCTGCTGTATGCAACTTCTAGATGGACAGCCCGGGTACTCATACATGTGAAGACGCTAAAATATATTTTCAGTCTAGTTTTTCCACGTCCCTGCTTTGTTATCAATGGACCCGCATAGTCAACGGCGGTATTTGTGAATGCCTTTGTAGAAGTAGCCAAGCGTTCGTCAGGCAAATGACCCATAATCTGATTTGGTGCTTTGGCTTTCAGATGTTTACATTTTGCACAACATCTCTCCCAGTCTCTTATTTCTTCTCTAGCTGCAGCTACCCAGAAATGACTAAAACGTTATGCAAGCGTTGCATTCATTCCACCGTGGCATGTTTTTTCATGACAGTGCTTTACGATCTGCTTAGTTACACTATTCTTTCTTGGAAGCAAACAGGAAACCTTGCATTGTAAGGCAAACTGTCAGCATAGTTTAATCTATTGTCACTTTCATCACTCCTTCACTGTCTAACTTTGGTTTCATTGTGCCAATACACTTTTCAAAGGAATCGGTTTTCCTCGTGTTAAACATTCATATTCATCTTTGAATGCATTTGCTTGTACTTTCACGATGATCCTCGTTTCTGCCTGTTCTATTTCTTGAACACTTTATTCTCTTGACAACCTTTTCTCATGGCTAGAAGCTTGACAGTTATCAAGAAATGCAGTTACTCGAACATATCGATTCCAATCAGAAACGTTCTCTTGATTTAACCTGAAGTTCTCATCTACACTGTTAACTACGAGGACAGCTCTTGTCATCGAGTTTCTTTTCATTTCCACTTTCGCACTAGCATTAAATTTAAGTTTTAATTCTGGCAATGATTTACGGTCTGACTTTCGAAATTCAGGTCCATGCCACCAAAGTTCATCTCTTGCTAATTTGGCCATTGTTTCACCTCTAGAAGCTACATCTGCTGAATTTTCCTTTGTAGGAACGTATCGCCACTGACTGGGGTTTGTATTCTGACGAATGGTGCCGATTCTATTTGCGACAAACGTTTTGTACTGCCTACCATTGTTGCTATGAATCCAGTGTAGCACGTTCATGCTGTCACTCAAAAATGTAGTTTTTTCTTTCAATGGTATACCAAGTGCTGAACACACTGTAATTGTCAATGTCAAGCCTATGATTGCTGCCATTAATTCAAGCCTTGTTATATTATGTTATTTTAGAGGAGCTTCTCTTCCTTTTGAAGCAATTATTTGTGTTTCTTGTCCTTGTTTGTGGTAAAACACTGCTTAACTTTCTGTTCTAAATCTTCTGGAATAGGATCGTCCCAGTCAAGCCCAAGTAGCTACAAATCTTGTAGTATAACTTTTGCCCGTACTGTATGCGGGACCAAAAACCCGAATGGTTCAAACAGTGCTGCATTTTCAGGAGTACAGTTCTTTTTGTCAGTTTTTTAATGCTTGGAAGATTAAAGGCATATTTGAACATGTCACTTTCTGAGACCCAATTAAGCCCAAGAGTCTTAATGCATGGAAGCTCCTCTTTACCTATGTCAACTTGAGAAGCTCTTTCTTCCTGAGGAATATTTGCCAATATTTTCTCTGCATTGGATAACCATTTGTATGGCCTCATTCCTGCCTTATTCCACAATGACACAGTTCTTGGTAAAATGCGACACCATGCCGCACACTCTGAACGGAGTCCATTGTGTCGTCCATGTATGTTGATCACCGACTCAGCTGCCATTGGATAGATGTCCTGGAATCGTCTGGTATTTTCTTGGGACGCGTATTGCGCAAGAAAAGGAGAAGCGTTAACCCCGAAAACAACACGATTGAACTCGTATATGTCTGGCTCATGAGAGCAGTCATCGCGCCATAAAAAACTATGGTACCTTCTATCACTCTTGAAAAGTCCTACTTGTAGGTACTTCTCTTCTATATCGCATACTACAGCAACTTGATGTTTGCGAAAGCAGGACGTCAAATACGTTGTTCTGTAGTTTCGGCCACTGGTAGATGATGTCATTTAGCGACACGCCATTGCTCTTTCCAAACGCATCAAAAACCATTCTCACTTAAGTCGTAGCTCTGTCAAGTTTTATGACCGGGAAATGAGACATAAACCACTGCGTTTCTTCACTTTTGCTACTATTTGCCACGTTTGACACTTTTGACACATAACCCTTTTTCTCATACTTTTCTATTGTCTCTCTGTATGTGCTTTCTAAAGTCAAGTCTCTGTTTAATTTTCTCTCTATGCTTTCTAGCCTTCTATTAGCCATTTCATAATTGTTTGTCAATTCCATTTTGTTCCCTTTCCATGGCACTGGAACACTATATCTGTGTTTTTGGTCATTATAATGAATACCACCACTCATTATGCCCAACACTTTCATGTCATCTGGACTCATTACTTTATTCACCGTCTCTATGCTTTCAATTTCCCAAAACTTTCTCAACACCTCATTGACATCCGACGTTTGTTCAGCAGCAAGAAATGTGAACATACATGTCTTATGTTCTTCCATTCCGATCGGCCCTACACATGTCTAACCGAGAGGGGTTACACGCGTTGTGGGAGAACCTTCTCCGGTCAGTTCACCAAGTGATCGATGTAAATTTGAGTAATCAAGCCCTATAAGCAGATCTTCTTTTGGATTTTTGCCAATATGGGGAAAATTCAAACCGCTAAAATATGGCCATTTCTTTGAATACACATTCCAGTCAATTGGTTTTAGATTACCGGTAACTTCTTTGGTTGTGTTGGCCTCTATTGTAAGTTCAGTACTCTTGTCCATACTTTTAATGTTAATGTCAAATTTATCATTCATTGTGGAGATATTCTCTGATCGTCCATTAAATATGGTCACTTTCACACTTTCAAATGTATTTCTGAGTCTTAACTTTCTGCTACATCTTGTTTCAGGTAAGTTCTTGTGCTACCATCATCTAATAGAGCATTTACTTTAAGTTCTTTGCCGTTTGCACAGACTATTACAGGTAATGTTCGGAATGCCACATACACATTTGATGTAACATTTGTGAATATTTTTCTTTTGGTACATATGCTGCTGCTCTTGGGTTCATAACATTTTTATGCAGTAACTTGTGATATACTTTACCACAACCCTCGAAAGGACATGTTCGTGTTCGTTTGCAGTCCCGGCCGACATGATTGTCACCTCAGCATCTGTAACACAGTTTAAGCTCACCTGCTTTATCCCATCGACGTTCAACTGTAAGGGTTTTCATTTTTTAACAATCCTAAATGTCATGTGAACCTTTACATACCTTGCACTCAGGCTTTTGCTTTTTGCCTACTTCAGCACTAAAGTAACTTTGTTGATGTTTCATACCTTCCTTTTTTCTGAAGTGGTACGTCAATGCCAACTTTTGTTTCCATGGCAACATTGTAGGATTCAGCTTCTTGCAATACTCATTTCTTTCTTCCATCTCATGTTCAAACTTCTATCTTTCATATCTTGCTATCATAGACTGTGGTAATTTTTTCAATAACTGCAAGTACATGAAACTGCTTTCAAGGTCACACGTTTTACTTTCTGTCAAGTTAATAATAGCTATGTCCAATAAGTCTGCAAACTTTCCTATCATTTTGAGGTTTTCGTATCTTATCACTGGAAAACTACTCAATTATTCAAGAAATATGTTGATTTTACATCTCTTACCGCCGAATTTTCTTTCAATCTTTCTCTAGCGGCCTCGTATGCTGCAGCACTATGCCCAAGTCCTTCCACGACCTTCAAGACCTCACCACTCAAGTATTGTCGAAGCTGTAGAAATTTGTATTTTTCGCGTTACGTCGGTACAATCAATATAGGATGTGAAGGCAGTTTTCCAGAATTTTTACTGTTTCTTTTCACCGGAAAACATAAGAATAGACACTCTCTTTAACTGTTTATGCATGTATTTTTCATTTTTCTTTGGTTCTGAGACTTTACCTTTTGCGTGCAACATGTCTATTCTCTCCCGCACTTCTTTTAAGGTCCCACCATACTCGTTTTCCATAACTTCAATCTCATTTAACGTTCTCATTTCCATTTCGTTTTCCTTTTGTGAGTTGGCTTCCACCACCAGTCGTTGGAATACGTCACTAAGTTCCTCGAAAGTTTTATCTACCTGCTCTTGTAAAACATCCACTTCCCCTAGATCTATGTTTTCTGTGTCTGAAACTGATTTCAAAAGTTTACTTCTGGCCCGAGTAATGCCGACTTACACTTCGTCTTTGCGTATTTTATGTCCAACAACGCATTTCACCACGCTTCTCCGCTTCCTTTTCCTCGGCCGTGTCTGGCATTTTTCACGATTTCAGTCCTATACCGAATGTCCTCGACACTTCTCGATATAACCTCGCTCTGCTACTACTTTGTTCTATAGGATTGCAGCTCTTGCTGCCTCGATAACGATAAAAGTTTCTCTCTTTACTCTTTATTTTCATTTACCAAAATATGGCGTCCAGTACATGTGCTTATCACGTGACTATACGTAATTTTTACCTTATCGTAATAATAACTATAACACTGTCATGAGATCAGTGTCGACTAAATTTATCGCTCATAAACAGTTGCCCATCATTCAATTTGAATACGACTATTTGTATTTCTTACAGTCACTTAATAAACAGAAGCTGTCCGATGACAGTGCTCTCAACTACACCCAGTATTTACATAATGAAATGTAAGCAATTACATGTATGTAAAACGGTTCAAAATATCTGTTGTTTCTAATGAATAATTTTATAAGTGTATGCTATTTATGCATTCTTTCGAAATGATAATTTGTGAGCATCCTACTAGTCATAGATCAGTTTTCAAACAGCTTCACAAAGCTGTCGAATTTAACTCAAGTTTGTGTCCTGCGCAACACCAGCTATTTAAAACTTATTTCTGAAAATTATTAAGCAATATTCAAGCAATTAAATTTCATTAAGTTTCAAATCAATCCAGTCACCACTTACTGAGATGTTGTCTTAATAGTGATAAATTAGGTTGTAACGCCGACACCGACATATAATAACATCAAATGCATTCCTTAATCTCCAAATACATGTAGTTGGAATGGATAACAGTACGTTTTGACCACACAACAGGCTATCGATTTCTACATTTGAAGCAAATAACTTACAATCAGAGTAACTGGTTCCTGTATACGATAAAGAAAACTCATAAACCTGGACAAGTGGTGATTTAAACGTACATCGTTTTATTTTTAAACCCTCAGCAGTTACCATTATTTCGAGTTCCAAGGCGGTAACATCGGATTCAAACTATATGTGGTTGTCCTGTGCTATGTGTTTGTCATGTGCTATGTGTTTGTCCAGTGCTATGTGGTTGGTCTGCACTATATATCATTTTGTTGTCTGCCGAGCGCTGGGGTTGGTTAGTTATGGGGCTACTTAAAATATTTTATCGTTTCAAAAGGTAAATACGACAAATTGGGTTCTTTGAGATGTTTCTTTAGAAACTATTTTATTACTTTATATACATGTGCAATCTAACCACAATCAGAAAAGCTTTTTTACTTCATGAATCAACATAAAGACGCTTTAAATAAACTGGATCAAGACGGTAGCTTTAAATTTATACACTCTCAAGTATACTACAGACAGTATATATGTGTCAAATAGACCTACCACAGTGTTAAAAATATATAGGTTTTCAATTGTTAATATTAAAGAGAAAGAGGGTGGGGTAATATGCATACGTTATTATGAGGTTTTGTCATACAATATGGATGCATAGTGCCATATAACAACTACTGTGTTGTACTGGAGTCGTTTCATATTGATTTCTATTTTATTTTCTTTACATAAAACATAAATAATAGCGTTTTCGTAATGTATATTCTCGGCAGTTGAATCAGGATTTCCTAGTCACATTCTTTAACATCAAATTTCACGATGTTCCATCATTGCAAAAGATGAAAATTTGTTTGCATCAAAAAGTACATTATATTCTTATATCTAAAAATAATTAAAATATATATTTCATTTCTTCAACAATTTTTTCAAACTTTGACTGTTTTTAGGCCTAGCATTTTAAATGTGTTTTCCAGACAGTCTTAGCATTTACACAACCACTATTCTTTAAAACTAGCAGCTAGAGCTTCATTGCAGATGTCAATGTTATCATCCTGTAAACGGGACTGTTTAATCCCGTCTGCTTTAATGAACGCCTCTTTCGCTTCCCTGTACATACCCAAAGACATACAGGAATACCCATACACTGAAAACGCCTCATATTTGCTCTTGTGCCTCGAGTCTACGCAAACTTCCAAATATTCTTTTAAAACATTTTTGGCTTCGTCAAATTTGTTTAACTTTTTTTTGGCGTTCCCCATAACATAGTAAGCCAACACTACAGCGGGAACTGTCAACCCATTTTCGTACTGCACGTGACGAGCAATGCTTTTGTCCAAAACTTCTCTGTCCTCCATTGTGTAACTTAGGCAATGGAATTCATTTGATGCTTTGGAACATTCGATTGCATTCTCAGCATACTTAACGGTTTCTTCATAACGTTCATGCACCAGGAGAAAGTGCGAATATTCGGCATTGTTTTCTTGGCCAGCTGGATTAAGCGTTACAGATGTTACAAAACATTTTTCGCTTGAATTGAGATCATCGTCACGCTGTTGTTTCCAAAAACCAGAACTAGACCAAACCGAGAAAATGCACCCCGCGCCGTGGAACAAAGATGCAAGTACTTCAGTGTTGTTACCTTCTTTTGAAAGTATTTCCACTGCTTCCTCGTTGGAAATCACCGTCAGTAAAGCGGCAAAGTAGCTCAGTCCTACTTCTAAATTTTGCTGACTTAATGCTGCCTTGACGTCTTTGAGAAACTGACTCTTCACAAACTGAATGGGATTGCTTTGTGCATCAAGTAACAAAGAAACGCTCTTCAAAAGCGAAATACCCTTTTCTCTTTGGTTTGGATCAACGACAAAACACGCACCTAAATTCAGAAAGTGAAATTTGAAAAATCGAAGAATTTCTTCTCTTGTATCCGTATCTCCTGTGTAACTAAGCAATGCATTTTTAACATGCTCGAAGTGATATTCTTCTACTGGACATATACTAAATATGTCAAAGGAATTTTCTGTCAAGCTTGGACTGTTCAATATAGCACTCACAGGTTTTTTGTGGATTTCTTCGAGTTTTTGAACTAGTTTGTCAACATCTTCCTTTTTAACATGTTCTATCATGTTGTTTTCAGGAAGGAAATAGTTCTTTATGGCGTACTGCTTCAATGCTTTTATCAGTTCTTCTAAGTATAGTAGAAAACATTCACCAACACTTCTTTCTGTCCAAATCCGTATTTCCCCTTGCTCCAACATCCACCATAAAATAGTTTTAATATGATATGACGAAATGGATTCTGTTCTCGTCTCTTTAATTAAGGCTTTTATCACCAAGAAGCATTGCCGTTGCTTTTGTGTCATAATTTCTGCCAAGCGCCTTTCAGCCATATTAAAAGACAGTCGCCATATGAAATCAACTTCCGGAGTAAGTTGGTTGCTCTTCGCGACAACGTGGCTTCCAAGAATACGTATTTCTTCCACGACCTCAGCAGCTGGCCAGCAGTTTGGTCTTTCCCTTGCTAACCATTCAGATGCCGACTGTGGCCACTCGGGATTTTTGAATGCGAATACGATATCTGCTGACGATACAAATGACTTTTGCATTTTCATTGCACGTGGTAAAATTTGGAGAGATGGGCCCGTTATTTCAGCGGCATGTTGTTTCACATTCATATACCCTTCCATGATTGTAAGGAATTTCTGACTTGAAATGTACGAAAGTTCGGACCCTACTGGTGAAGTAAGAATCCCTTCTGGAACCTTGTATTGACATTCTTGGTTATATTTCAAAGTAACAAAGCTAGGATGTTCAGTTGGTTCTATAACGGCTATGGCATTTTTTATTTTAGACTCTTCATAACAGACAATGACAGATTCAGGTATAAACAAGATATCAAGATCTGTGTTGAAACCAGTACTTCTGTCGTCTTTATTCTGACTACCTGCGCCAATGTAAAACTTTGTAATGAACAGGAGGTCAATAGTGCTTCCTGCTCTTCTTATTTCAAAATCCTTCTCCCAGGGGAATATTTTCCTGAACTTACTTTTGGTTGCCTCAAAATTCATGTTTCGGAGATTTGGAACCGCCCCAAGTGTGAGTAAAGCTGTTTCAATCATGCAGTCTAGTATGGTCATGTCAGTAGAACCATTCGCCTCTATTGGAATAACTGCATCGCTAGCACCATCATCGCAGTTCCGGCTGTATATTATTTCAGATGCCATGCTTTTTCTTGTAATGTTACGACAATATGATACGGTTTGTTTCTGGAATATATTAACAAGACTAAGTTAAAACGTTTGAAATCTAATAAACGTTTTTGCCAAAGTGTGACTGACTACAAAACTGTTACTGTCAGCATTTATAAGGTTAGGATTCACGTTTAAGCTTGATACTGATAGTGAATATATCACTAATTACATACATGTTGTAATGATATTTGACGTATGTATCCTAATTCAAACGTAACCTACGTTGTCGTATGTGAACGATATAAGATGTAATTGCAATGCAGATATTTGTTTGTATCGAAGATTTTTTACGCATAATAGTAGTGTGGTGTACCCAGTATTAGCCCTACTTGGTCATCGGTTATCCAGTGACCTTGACCATGACCTTGTCCCAGATCGCGATGACCTTGGGATACCCTTGTCATAGATAGGGGTGATCTCAACGGCGTACGTGCCATCCTCAACGAAAAGAATGCGTCAACAAGGTCAATAAAAATATATGGGTGTCACCATGCTTAATTTCAAAATATTTACCAAAATGTAGGTGTACCCTATGTTTTTTTCACCGGAAAAATTGTAGAAATGAAAAGTAAAAA
>JAULCE010182084.1:0-11602 GCA_032359355.1 Macoma nasuta | reverse complement strand
GCGGAAAGGACATTCGCGGACATCGCCGAACAACGTTTGCGATATGTATGTAAATAGGTCATTTGGTTATTGTATTCTTGCGTCCGTTTGAAATATTTAAATTTCTGAATAAACATTATTTTTCAAATTCCTAGCAAAACCAGAAATCGTGCCTCAGATCGAAAACAGAAATTACCCATGCTATAAAAACAACTTTATTTCTCTTTTGGTTAAATCACACTGAATAAATTCAATACTTATTTACAACGCACTTTTTTTTCCGTCAAAACCGAAGTACGCCCTTCTTTCAAATATCACTGCATCGAACGAATTATTATTTCTCATACCTTGCTAAGTAAGATATTGTTTCTCAAATTGATTTGATAATTACCCATGCTTTGTAACACATTTGTTTTCTTCACTGGTTTTAATTACACTGAATCACTTTCAGACAAACTTTCAAAGCATTATATTGGGAGCCACCTAAAGTGCGTACTTTAGTTTTGGTGTTCATATGCTTACATGCGATGGATTTCCACCTGTTGACACACCTGTCTTCAACACACCCACAAAAATGTGCATGTTTATACATGTGACATGGACAAAGGCAATATGCTAAAACTAGACAGAACGAGATTAGATGTCGCGCTTCTGTAACAGTGGCGTTTTATCCTTTCCTCTACAAACTGTATTTAGAAGTTATTCACAAGGAAATAATCTGATGAAAAATATGAAAATCCAAGCAAAAGAAAATTGTTTATTTTTATTATATTGAAATCAAAGTATAAAATGGAGCATTTGCTCTTCCTACAATGATTCTAATAGCCATCAGCTACATGGGCGCTAAAATTCGCTTCTGTGGAGGAAAGGGTAAATTGTCCTATATAAAAACAAAGTCTCATTTCAGTGACAGAAAGCAAGCTTCTGTTGATTTAACCCTTATCCTACCGATTGCGACAATTGTGAATTTGAACCGGGTCAGACGCCGAGTATTTCGGTGTTTAATCCGGATCCATGCTGTATGACATTTGGTCAACAGTTTCGCTAGCTTTCAACCGAATTAGAAATGGTTAAAATATCAATCAGAAGAAAGTTACAACATACAACTATTTTAGCGGCAGGCAACAGGTTACATGTAAGGTCGTGGTCGTACTGGTCGAGTTACCTGGAGTCCGATCTGGAACCGAGCTATTCACGAAAAACCATCCCGGCTATAGGCGTTAGTATCAGGATAAGGGTTAAGTCATGTTTTTAATTGGCGCAGAGGAAAATATCAACACACGACAATTGGATCGGCTTTCTGAAGGTCAAGTACATGGAATAGTTTTTCTTATTCAATGATTTAACTCTTAAGCCGTCAAATTTTGGATAAAATATTTTAGCGAAATAAATTACAGAAATAATGAAATAAACTTTTGCTTTTCGAAACCCTAATAATCGGAATAAATTTCGTTGCAAATAAAGTCAAGTCCCTGATCAGACGGCACCTTCAAGTAGCGCGGTGTCTGATCCAGATCCTAGCGGTAAGGCTCCCGGACAATATTTTCTCCAATTTGATACGAATCGGTCAAGATTAAGAATCAAACCGACGATAAAGTAACCAGAAGTTAGTTCTTGTCGCAGAAGAAGGGTTTAAACCCTTATCTGCCGGACTCATTTATGTGCATGCTCAATATTTCGTCTGCTTTATTTTCAAACTTCACATATGAATTTTTTTGGCAAAATTATTGGCCGAGTGTCAAACAGCTTTGATCCGGATGAGACGCCGACTTACCCGGCGTCTCCTCCGGACTTAAGCTGTTTGCATATGAAACGTTGGTCTTGGGGTAAGCAGTGAAGGAGTTAAGGAGTGTGAATTATACCCTTGATCTTAAAATGGTACATTTTAATCATTTACATGTACTCGATAGAAACGCCTTTAGACGCTCTGTAGCAGATGACTTTTTTGAAACATTGTGGTAAATGAAACATTTGTTCATAATGGGCAAACATAATCTTCCATTGATCACAATGTTTTTATAGCTGTTACAAATTGATGTTTTTTTTTCTAGATATTCTTCCTAGAGGATTACATGCATATAACTACTGGATTATTTTTATTCGACAGATACCTCTGATATACAATCATGTAATATAGCATAATCTTGACTGTGAATACGTATTCGGGCCTAACCTCTCCATGATTTTATATGCGTAGTGAATCCAGGTGTCAACGTAATTACTCTAAGTCTTTGACCACTCCGGGTAGGAACTGTAACTAATCTTTACATCGGACAAGATGATTTTACAATTTGATATTGTGATCCAAATATTCCGCCAGGAAGGCATATACTTTGAACAGACTGCTCCTGATAGAGACAGTCTGATCAGGTTCTACTTTCTCATGTTCTGCTGAAAGAAGACTTAGAGTCTTCATAAGTCACATCAGACACCAGCTAACATTATAAATATATGCTTCTGCACATTTAATGCAAGAAAGCACGCATCGTGGTTTCAACTACATTCAAAACTGTTGGCCTTGAAATAGTGAAAGGTAATCAAATATTCCTATGTCCTTTCTTCAACGATTCCAATTATTTATTTGAAAAGACGAATGTATTCAATAGAAGTTTCAAACATAGTTCGCCTAACTATAGACATGAACAACTAGGGAGTAGATTTGGGGAGTGTCTCAATATATTTGAGATCGCTTCGATACATTTATAACGCGGATTTCATCTAGACCGCCAATAAGACAATTTCATGACGATTGCTGAATAAGCTTATAAGTTAATTGAAACAACACATGTATTCATTTGCGGTTGTTAAACAACATTTGTTGGACCCATACCTAATCCTTTTTGATAAGTTCCCAGGTCACCATCAGCCATAGCTTGACCGAAATCTAGGACGATCTATTTGTAAATGTACACGATCAGGATGTTTAAACTATTTAAAAAAAACGCTTAACTATTGGTACAAATATGTCCATATACGGATTAATGAGGAAAATTAAGAAACTACCGAATTGTCCCTCTCTCAACTATCGGGACGTTCTCAAAACAATGAAACCAGGATCAATTTAAAACTTAATCTTTTATTTCCTAGCCTACTAGTTGTGGTTGACATTAAAATGCTTCTGTAGAGTGGCCAATAAGCTAAGCGATGCATCTTAAAGACTGTGCCACGAAAACAAGAATGAATGAATGAACAATCTTTACACGTTTTGGGACATCCCCTATATAGTGAAGAATGGCCATGTGTTCTCCACGAAAACGGTTAGATCTATAGAAAACGAATTCTTCTGATTCATCTCAGGGTCAAGGACAGAGGGCGGGTGTGTATTTTTAAAATACAAAACAATACGCTTATGAATATGCTGTATAGAGGCGGGAAACTCCCGTCTTTACCTAACTTCAGGCGTCGTTGGGTAGGGTAAAGTTATTCCTTTACCGTAACATACAATTTCAATTCGGATAACACCGAGCTGTTTGTCAATCTGCCAACAAAAGTTACATTAATTTGGAAGACTTTATAAAAGTCACCTTATAGAAAGATCTATAACTAGCCCAAAGGTTTGATCATGGCATAGAGCAAATCGACTCCTACCCCTAACTCTCATTGTTTGCACACAAATATTTTATTGCATTAAAGGTTTTGTCTCGATGTACGAGAAACCGAACCATTTAGTTCTAAATAGATCCTATTGTCTGATTTTTTAATCAAAGTGTTTAAGTTGTTTCTGGCATTCTGGTGTCATCGCTTATCTAGAGGCCTCCGTATATAATTTAAAAAGTGAAAACGCATACAGAATTGTCTTTCGCTGTACTTTGTTTTGTTTCCGTGTTCAAAGCACCAAAAGTACTCGAGATGACGTATAACACATCGATAAACCCTTTGTTTTATAGGGAGCCTATTTTTACTCTTCTGTAGCAGACGACTATTGAAACAGATTGGAAAGTTGAGCATTTTATTTTCAATCTTAATTCATGTTTTAAATAATCAGAACTTAAATATGTACCAAAAACGCACGTAACAAAGTAATATTTTTATTTGCATTAGTTCAACTTAAACTAAGTTCGAATTTAGTCTCACCAACATCGGTATACCAAACATTTTCCTTATTGCTTTTGATTAAAGAAAGAAGACATACTATACAATTATGTTCTGCATATTGTATTAACTTACAGCAAAAGACGCATTCAATAACAAAGAATTACCTACTTCTAAAATTATCTAGAAGCGACTATTATTAACTTACAACGTCATAGTTTACGGGGGCGAAACGATCTGAATTCCGCACTACCCGCATCTGACGGCTGATACAATCTAGTACACCCTGGCAAGGTCACCAATCATGTCCCTAGAATAGTATCTGACTTGTTTTTAAAACAAATATATCAGAGAGCCTCTGGGTCAGCGCTGTTTTTGTGCATGATATATCTAATCATTATGTGCTGGTAACACTTACGTCAATACTTACTGACTAGATATCTTGGTCTGCACTGTTTGTGCATGTACATGCTATATTCAGACTGACCAGTAATCTTAGTCAGCATTGTTTGTGCGTGTAATAGACCTTTAGTTATGCACTGTCTTTAAAACATTTTCCCTTTGTAGTACTATCATGCTAGTATTTTTTATGTATCGATGGTCTTTTATAGTGGCAGATCGCTTCGATGCCTCCACTTTTTATGCCTGTAATATCCTATCATTATGCTCAAACATTAGTGCAGTCTGATCAGAGAACCTCTGCAGGAGCCCCCTCATCAAGGTCTTTGCTGTTTTTTGCATGTAACATCCAATTATTATGTGCAGATTACACTTCAGTTTAACCAGAAATCATATGTAGGAGCTCTGATTCTGCACTGATAAGTGCATATGCATGGAATCTTCAGATATGTGCATTTAACTCCCACGAATAACCATAGAGCCACTGCATCTAGCTCTTTGATCTGGGTGTATGCGTGTGAAATGATAATGACCAGAAAACTTCTGTCGAAGCTTTTTTATATGAGCCTGCACTGTGTGTGCATGTAATGTGCAATTATTGTGTGCTTACAGCACTAAACACTGACTAGAAAACCACTGTAGGAGCTCTCCGATATGAGCAAGCACTGTGTGTTCATGTAATATGCAATTGTTGTATGCTACCAACACTAATCACTGGACAGAGAGCCTCACTATGAACCCTCTGACATGGGCTGTAAGTTGTTTTTAACTATTATTTTTTTTGCACTGAAAAATGCCAGAAACCAGAGAACTCATTTTAAAGTCCTCTTTTTTGTCCAAATTATTGTTTTATAGAGAATGCTAGTACTGTTCCCTACCATATTCGGAGGGGGGACTGTTTTGGTTGTGTCTGTGCGTCTAGGGCCAGATTCCTGCAACCAAAAGCTGAAATTTCATGAAACTGTATGAGTGTAAGTGTCATCATTGGTGGGAAGGTGCACGTACAACATTTTTTGTCCAAAAGTAGTGTCCAGATAATCTCTTTCCGGCCCCTCTGGTCTGGGTCTGCACTGTCTGTAGATGCTATAATAATGTGTTTTCAACTCTGCGTACAAACTAGAGATCGCTCATCAGGGTCTGAGAATTATGTACTATTATTTTGTGTTGTTAGCACTGCAGACTTATTGCCCTGGTGGCTCAGTGCTATAACGTTAGCTTGTGGAGTACGAGGTTTTAGGTTCGATCCATGTCAGCGACATAATAATTGACATTAAAAATTGTATAAGGGTCCCCTTGTCTACTATCAACATGAGAAGGGTATTAATAGGACTTCTTGGCAGAATGTCATCAGGCGAAAATGACGTGACTGGGTGTTGTACTATGTCATGTGTCTATGGTGTTATATTACAGTTTGACAGAGTGATATTTGCATCAAATATATGATGATTTTTATTACAACATCAAATGAAACCATATACACAAACTCACGTGAAGATTCAGTAAAACTGTATGTAAATGCAGGTAATAGAACTTGCCAACTGTTTTTGTTACTACACTGTCCATTTTCAAAAGATCTTTCTGCTTGGACTCAAATTGAGACGTCTCACAACCAACATGGTTTTATTAAGTGTTCGTCACGGAACTTCAGAAACTGACAGTACGCAAAGGTATATAAAGCTCACATGATTAAATGTATCTGTAAATCTATATTTTTTTTATACATTGAACAATTTCAGAATAATTTAAAAACAAAATAATGTTAATGAATAGATCTAGTTTTCATACAATACTTCTCGACGGGAATATCACCCGCTGACCTCCGATTTACCTTGATTGATCTATTAATATTAAGTCTTTGTCATCAAGTGCATATCATGACAACACATTTTCCGCTGTTAAACTAATTTGTTCGACCTCCAAACTTAAGACATCGTAAACAATGTAGTCGCAGACCAGCTGCCGAGTACTTGGAATGTCTCCGAATCAAGGTATTATCGGTTTTTTAAAATCATTAGAACCAATAGCATGTGATCCAAACCACCCAAAACAATTGTTCACGTACACATATGTAATATTTTTACAAGAATATGTATACACTCGTTTGGATAAAGATCGGAATCGCAACGATACAAATTTCAATTCGCAAGATCTCTCGGACTTCCATTTATCTAGGGGTGTGGGTGGCAGTTTATATAACTTTCGTATTTGAGCAAAACCTTTGACCTATGCGCAGCGACGTCAATGCTAGCACAGACAATGGAGACAACTACTTGCAGGACATTGATTTTGTATTAGAAAAAACATTGGAAAGTGCCTTAATCTGTGGTATTAAAAGCAGGTTTTCAACGATCAGTTAAATTAATACTGTAAACGATTTTATGATCTCAATTTTTGTGCAATTTAGTAACATTTACATATAATAAAGTAAAAGTAGTCACAAAAATGTTTAAAATTGTCACACATGTTATGCCTGACACCGAGTTATATTATCTATATCATAAACGCAGTACGTGTGAAGTAACACAACTTGCTTGGTTTAAAACCTGACATAATCAGAGTAGTCTCCCTGCAACCGTTACTTTTGAACAATATATAGGGATGCAGTAAGCGAATAATTGGTAAATAACCATGTCGTCGTTATTAACAATTATCCCGCTATTTACGAAATTACGACTATAGCTATGGTTTCTTTTTTTCGAACAGCCTGGATACAGGTCAGACGCCAAGTTTATTCTAGCTGTTTGATAATCGGCCAGAAAAAAAATCACTGAATATGATGAGGTTTGAAAATGCAGCAGACGAGAGTTTGACCAGACGCCAATATTTGCAGCACGGTAAAGGTAAAGACTGTTTGACATCACATATTTAATGTTTAGTAATCGAAATTTTAGATCATGTTTGAACAGTGTATTGCGCATTGGAAAGCATTGATTGAGTGGGGAAAATCCAGTTAGTGCCGCTAAAACAGGTCTTACTCGGCGTTTAACCTTGACCGACATTCAAAGGTTTCGAATCAAGGATATACCAAAACCAATTTTGGTCATTGAAAACTATTCTCTCGATTTAACTATTGACTTTCTTGTTAACAATCTGATCGGAATTGGAATTGTTTCACATTTTATAAACGCATGCAACTGTTGTATATGATAGGTACAATTCATAACCAGTTCTGCGCGAAATTTTGAATAAGCGTACGAAACTAATTCAATATAAGATTCTATAACTATATAGACTAGTATTTCATAAACCTCCTAAACAATAACCCAAGGAATTTCATGTGTATAAAAATGTGTGTATTATAATATACATTATGACATGGAACCTTAACATATATATCATACCGATTTCCTGACGTTGTATTGAAGATATCCTTGCTGTGCTACATTTAATATTTTGCGTAAGTGTAAATAAAAGTTACACCAGTCATATTGTATTTTGACCGATGACTTTTGTAAAATGTCACACAGTCGTACCTCGTAATCTCGAACTCGGTTAAGGCGAATTGTGTTTAATTGAAACATTTATCTCAACGAAAAACATAGGTTTGTATTTTCTTTATACGTGTCAAAGTAGGGAAATGGGTGGTTGGGGGATATTATGTTACAGTTCAAATAGCACAACATGAATAAAACTTCGTGTATTTCGAACTAAAAAAGTTGGTCCATATGATTCCAACATAAAGAAGATTCAAATGTCACTGATTTCGAATGTATAAAATACAAACAAATGCAAAGCTCGAGACTGTCAGATTGTTACGATAGTTGTTAATGATTTGATCAATCGCAGATTTGATAGACGAACTAATTGAAAAGAATTGCGATAGGATTTAATATGCAGAATGCTCTGTGTTATTATAACCCATTCATAGACGCATTTGCTTTAAATGAATGACTCTGAAATATTTATTTTCTTTGTTATCATGTAGTTATATTAATACATGCAACTTTTAAATAGACGTTTTCCTGAGCGAATGGAGTATAGCTCCATCTGAGCTTATTCTACTTCATATGTCATATACGGACGTAAAAAGTATGCATCTAGATAGCTAGATACATCAACATCTAATCCGAAATTTATTGGGTTTTTTTTTGGACATTCGGATAAAGCTTCAATTTTAGTACGAAAATTTATAATATTCTAACAGGAATCGGAATCAGAACCAAACCAGTATCGAATCGATTGCGATTTTAATCGGCAGTATTGTTTTCGGGGGTTATGGCATATGATCCGGATAAAAACTCAAAAACCGCACGATGCGCATTATGTGGTTTCTGAGAGTTTTGAACAGGCCTAAATGCAATATTTAACCCTTTTATCGCCATAGGCGACTTAAATCGACATTGAAAAAGAGTGAAGTCCCAGATATGACACCGCCTTAGAAGGCGGCGTCTGATCAAGGACTTCACAATTTTGCAATTAAATATTAGTCCGAACATTAGATTTTCAGAAAAGCCATTTTTCATTTAATTATTTCTGTTATTTATTTGGCTAAAATATATTATCCAAAACCATGTTCAACCGACGATTTTAAATTTGACATCAAGAGGGTTAACCGCAACTAAACCGGGGTAAATTGAGAGCTAAGCGTGTTAAATACTGACATTAGTGAGTGCTCTATCAATGTATTCCTGTTATCTCCAAGGAGCGTTCCACGTGGCGAGAAAGAGGTCGAGTCAGAATGATAACCTGTTGAACTGCCTCTACCACCCGCTGGAGTCGTCATGATACTTTATTAATGGTCGCTCAAGGCAGGTTTGTTTGACTATAAAATTATAAACATATTACAGATTAATTAGTATAGCAAACAATAATTTCGGAGTCATTCACTTCCTTATCTTTTACGTCTTAGATATTTAGGGTTGGACTCTATACTTATTTGACGTACATTAATATTAACTTTTTATGTTTGTGGATAAGGCAAGTATTTCCCGTAGACTATCATATCAGGGTAGACTCAGGTCCAACAGACCCATAACACAAGTGCAGACCCTGCTCAAACAGTTCCTTTAATATGACTGATCTTGTTCTTCACTTTTTGCTCTATGATAACGTATGCGTATTAATCAAATAAAGGATTGACGATCGCATAATTATTGAACCAGCAAATATATTATGAATGGAAATGAATGGGAACAGAGTAATGACAAGTCATACATTTTAGCAATTCATATTTATTTCCATATGTTTGTGTCTGTAACAACATTCATAAACATATGCTTGTTCGTATTTCTACGTAGAAAAGTACTCGAACATGTTAGAGCGAGACCGTCAAGATTGCTTAACCCCTTACTAAAACAGACGTATCAAAATATTTAGGTAAATGTAGCATTTGCTCATAATGAGCAAATACTCCGTTTACGACACTGTTTTTATAATTCAGAGACAAGGGAAATGGCGAATTTGCTCATGAGAAAATGCTTCATTTCCTACAGTTTTCAAATTGGCATTTTCCTTCTCTCTCAAACAGTCCTGTCCATCAATCAGAGTCCATTCGTTTCACTGCATTTACCTACTGATTACACCTATTTTCGCCTTGGAAATGTGAAGAATGACATCTTGGAAACCGTCATGTTATTGTAAGTACTTTAAACGGCACATCAACTCTAAGATTACTTCATGAATTGTCAGAAGTATATTAATCACATAATATTACTGTGTACCTCCAATTACTACTCAAAAGGTTTGTAAATTATCACCGACGACAGGGAAAGTAACTCTAATCGACCGGTAAAAAACTGGGTTGTGCAGAATTTACTTCCATACACCTAAAAAGAAACTCGGCGTCTGTTCTGATGTGATCGGCGTACGAAAAAACATCGATCAAACATGCAGATGTGATACTTGCATATCTGACTAGAGCTTCAAAACAATATTAATATTTACATCATTTCCGTTATTGAGAGCAGTATTCTACGAGAAGTAACTTTGTTGAAGCGAAACTGCAATTTATCCTGAGTTGCTTCCGTTTGTTTTTGTCGCTCAACTTGTATCGTTGTAATATATAACACGTCGTTTTCAAAAAAGGATGGGTTAACTCATTTTTTTCTGAAAAGGAAATATTTAAGAAAGGCATAATTGAAATGCATGTTACAGTTTACAGCGGAAGGGTTTATATTTGAATAAAAGGAAGAATAAGGGTTAAATATATTCAGAAACCAAGTAATAATCATCCACATACGCATGTTCATTTTTGACGGTTGAAATCTGCTTGCAACTGTAGACCGTTTAACCCCGAGAAGGACAGACAGATGAAAACATAATACCAATCCATATATATATATACATGCAGGCGGACAGAAGTACATTACATACATGCATGCATAACGAACTACATTTATTACAAGGGTACGTACGTACGTACGTAAGTTCGTACATAGGTACCTAGACAGACAGACAAACAGATACACGTAAATTAAACAAACATTCATACGTATGTACGTACAGACAGCCTGACAGACAATACATACACCAGTGCGTCCGTACGCACGCACACACACACATACACACTTGATTGGACAACTTACCCTACCATAAACGAATTCCTCTTAAAATGTTCGCAAATTCTTTTATTTTAAACATGATGCATACTTGTATAAAGTATTCAGTATACTGTCCGTCCAATTACATGTACTAAAAGTGTCGTTGTATTAGATTTCGATGAAAATAAGCGGCCACTTCGTTTCTTGTGTTCACAATTTAAAGCGGAAAAAATATTAATATTTACATTATTTCCGTTATTGAGATAAGAGTAGTGTTCTAAGAGAAGTAACTCTGTTGAAACGAAACTGCAATTAATCCTGAGTTGATTCCGTTTGTTCTTTTCGCTGAACTTGCATCGTTGTAATATATATCACGTCGCTTTCAAAATGGGCTCATTGTTATCTAAAATGGAAATGTTAAAGAAGGCATATTTGAAATGAATGTTACAGCGGAAGGGTTTATATTTAAATATAAAGCAGACAACAAACACGGACCGACCTACCGACCGATCGATGGAGTGACCGACATACAGACAGACAGATATAAAGACAAACATATGCAAATATTTACATTCCCTATGTAGCGTCCCTGTATATTTCGATGTTCATTTCCCAATGACATGTTGGAAGTGGTTCGAACCGGTTTGGGCCTACGCTCACGCTACACATTCGCTCTTCCGAATTACGGACGCGAATGTCGTGTTAATAAGATG
>JAULCE010181973.1:0-11603 GCA_032359355.1 Macoma nasuta | reverse complement strand
TAGAAAGAAATACGTTTTTCTATAATATTAAAAACTTGCTTCTTCCATTCTGAAAGAGCATTTAACTCAGCATGTTCGCATGAAGTTTCAAATGAATATGAGACGAAAAATATTGGCAGTGAAGGGGCTAAATGTTTATGATAGATGAAAGCAAATTCAACAGCATCAAGGACGAAATCGGACTGCACTGCGATCATTTTCCTTCACAAACAGATGAGACAATAGGACAAACACATTCTGGAATTTAATTGTTTTATTAAAACATAATAGTTGAAATGGAGAATGCTATGTAAATGGCATACATTATCAGGTAAACATCTTATTCATTATCCCGGAGTCATAATCATTCTGTTCCTATTTGAACTCTGGGCCAGCTTTCACTTAACAACTTGAGTCAAGATTGTGCTCAAACTCCAAATTTTAATCTCAGATATTGACCTCGGTGGCAATAAAATTGCATGAGATATCCAATGTTTAAAGTTTGACTTTGATCCCCATCATGACTCTTGTTGCTATGTGAAAGCCAGGCATGGTCCCACTTTTACTAAACTTCTCAAACTGAGATTTTGCTCAAGTTCAAGATTTCATCTCTTGCCTGTTCCCTTAATATTATTGCAGATGCACTGGAATTGTCTGCCATTTTTCACTGGAAGTCAAATTTTAAGAGCAGTGGCAAACAAATTAACGATGAAATACAAAGTTGAAAAAACTGAGTTTGAGCATGATCTCAGCTCAAGACTTTATGTAAAACCTGGTCCTGTAATCAATTTAAGTTAACATGCAGTTACCTGAAGACTAAGTAAACAGCTATATTTCAAACACTTGAGAGGTTCAACTCGAGACATAAATCAATTTTTGTAAAACAGTACCATACAAATTATACAAACATTTTGCATGCACAGCATATGTCAGCATCAACAAAAGTTGTCTAACAGGACAAGTAGTGGAGATTCCAATAAGACATGTTACAAATAGAATGGATCGTCTAGGTCCAGATTGATTGTGCAATGTAAAGTCAAAGCAATTTTACTTCTGGCCTGGTTTTCATTTAACATCTAGAGCCGAGATCTTGCTCAAACTCAAAAATTTACTCACACCCCTTCCGGGGTTCGCACGCACGACCCTACCCTATTTTAACTTTGGACTTTGCTCATCGTTTTATTGCAACTGTACTAAACCTTTTCCTGCCAGTGAAAAATAGAATTTTTCACTGGCAGGCAAAGTTCAGCCAAGTGGGATTAAAATCAAGTTTGATATATCTGAATGTGGAAATTTAAGATTGAGCAAGATTTCAGCTCAAAAAGTTCAGTTAAAGTGGGCCTAATGCTGACTATATCACAGATGATGCCGATATGTATTACTTGTACAGTAAAACCTCTCTAAAACCGCCACTGAATAAAGAAATATAGAGGTCCATAACATCAGGTGGTAACTTAATGTATACTACTGGAAAAAAGTTCCTGTGCATGGTTATAATGGGATTTCCCATAGGCGAACTTGATTCATCTTAAGCTTTATTGTTGGCCGATGTAAATTCAAGTTTGTTAGTTTGAAACAATCTGTAGACTACCATCAATAGATCACAACTGTCAAAACAAGGTTAGCCATTCATTTAAAGACTTGCAGAAGGTTTTAATTTTAAGCGTTATTCAATGCAAAGGGAGGTAATTTGAAAATGTGTTATTTTCAACTAAGTACTGCACTTACAGAAAAAGTGGCATCCCCATTTTCAGACCAGTTTTTGTTTTTCTGACTATTTTTGCATACATGGAATAAACAATCGGATTAATTTGTGGTCAATATTTGAAAATATTGCCAAACAAGATCTTTATGGAAGGGGCGGTAAATCTAGAAGTGTATTGAGTAAAATGGCGCTCAGTCATCTTAGACGGATTCGTGAGCAGCTAGGATTATTTGATTTTGCAAAACATAAAATGATCATATAAAATTGAGCGACATATGAACTTTTTTACACATGCACAGTTTCTTTATTCCGCTAGTATATAATAAAATTTACGACTGGCGTTCACTTGATCTCAATAAAATGGGCGATAGGTTCAGATCAGGGCCCCGACCGAACTAGTTATTGCAGAAATGCAATAGAAGAAATATACATGCATGCATTTGTAAAACATTTACCGCTTAATATGAAGTAGTTGGTTTATCTCAAAACATCAAATTTGGCAAGTCAACTTAAAAAAAAATATGTATGAATGGGACAAATAACTAAATTATCTTGTAGTTCTAAATATCACTTGTGTTAAGCTTTAACATGTTTTCCTTACAAGCAAATTCCTGATTGATAGATCAATGGATTTAGGATCGAAGAACGTAATCTGTATGTTGTGTATTTGTACTTGGAGCGTTTTATTGTTGAGACACGTCAATTTAGGAGACTGTTTTCATAACCAAAAAACTACCGTATGTCTTCTTTTATTGTTTAGAATTTTCAAAATGTCTATTTTTCCGAATCTTACCACATAATGTGACATTCATTGATTTCTGGAATTCGAAACCATGCTTTCAAATCAGACTAATTACAATTATAATTACTGTCAACGCCTTCGTTTTTGAGAGAAAAAAATAACAGTGTTCAGTCTCCTTAAACCAATAGACTAATTCGTTATGCATCCTAATAAGCAAATAATTTGTGTTACACTAGAAGGAGAACATTCTTCTGTGAAAATTTGAATCCTAGCAAGTCATTGATAAACATAAATATATCATGCAAATGAGTTTCAAGATGTCTTGTGCAAATTTCAATACAAGGTTAACATCCATTGATTTATTTATATCCCAATTATTACTTTTCAAGACGAAACTTACGTTAGAGGCTGGACGCCCCTAAACCGGTTTAAACCCCCAGTAGTATTTCTGCTGCTGACTGTTCCAATACAGTGCTCCTATTTTCACCCTTACTTTATGTCTGTTATATGTGTCTTGTTTGTCTCCATTGTTTGTTTTTGAAATTGTATGGGGGAATTTAAGAAAATGACTTATAACACCTTTTGATATGCCTTATAATTGGTTATTTAATGGCAGCTAAGCTTTAATTTTTATCCTGAGTTTTACCTACGATTTGAAATCTCTTCTTCACGAAATTTGAGCTAGTGGGATTTTGATGTCCATGTAGTATTTGATATATTGCTTTGTTAATTGGCACTTCTATACTTGATCTTTTATACTCAGTGATACATTTATTTTTTATCTATGATTTTTCTTATTTCCGCCTTAATTTGAACCAGTGTGATTGTATTGTCGGTGTAGAAGTAGCATTTTACTGTTTTTGCGACTTGTATATTACATTCTTACGACAATTCAGCTTAATCATTAATGTGCTCCACAGGGTAAGTTAGCTTTTAGATGTGGATCTTGTAGGGTGTATTTGACATATCTTTCATGATCTTTTTTCTACTTTTAAATCAGGTCTTTGGAAAATTTATATAAATTAGTCATATAAACGTCGTTTTAAGTCATTTGCAGACGCCCAATTCTCATGCAGTAACTGCACCAACAACAATATTATTGTGAAATTGTCAATCCGTCGATATAATGAGTTTCTATAGCTGTAAGTAAACATCGGTGTCGCGCTAAAAGGATGTAAGTGCCGTTTTGACAAATGACACTTGTACCCTTTCAGAACGACACCGACGAAAAGTAACATGTGTTACTCTCGAGGTACGTCACTGTTATAAAATTAACAAATCCTTATCTTGACAATCGCGACCACAGTAAAAATATCGACCCGCATCGACCCAATCAGACGCCGAAAACCTCTCCGTCTGATCAGGATCCAAGTTGGTTGACCTTCAGACAACAGCTGTACCAAAGCAAACTGTACAAGGAAGAAAACTCTAGCAGACGAGAATTCTATCAGATTGCAACTTTAGTGACAGGTTAATGGTTAAGTTCATGTCACATGTGTCCCACTGGAGACACGTATAGATAGACAAACAGTATGTCATGGGAAAGTAATAGATGACACAATTATTCTCCGTGATGTCTTTCATCTGTTGCTGTTAATTTATGTCCTTTTACAATTGATTTCTTTTCTAAATAATACAATTTCTTGATTGAGGATCTGTCAAGGATAGGAGAAATGTATTGTAAAAGTAATCAATAAACTTTGATGATATCCAGTTCAATTGTATTAACTGTTTTTCTTGTACTTTAACGAGTGTTCGTATTGTCGATGCCGGAATGTTTTTGTGTTAGTGTTTTTTGTGTGTAAGAAAAACCAACAACATCTTAACGTTAAGATATAAAACATGTGAACACTTGAAAAAATACAGGTCACAAGTTAACATAAATAAACACAAACCATTCGTTTTTATTTCGATTATAAATTTGCAAGCTTTAAAATTTAATGTTTTATTGTTTATGTTTATGGATATAAATATTTCTTCTCACACACACTTTTAAAAGGGTTAATCTCACTGAACTCTAAAGTATTACTGCATCTTGTTACAATTTTGGCACAACATTCCTTTTTTTGTTGAAATTTAAATGCCTTTATATATTATGTAAATCCAAATAATGCCCTACAAGATAGCTAGTAACCTTCTTAAATTATTGTACACTTTCTTATACTTTTATGATTTTATAGCACATATTATCAGGTTCCTAAGATGTGGGGCCTGGTCTATGTTACAGACTGTTTAGTGCTGCGATTAAGTGTTATCAAGAATAATATACGCACTGTCGACCCTTGTTACGTCGACGTAAGCTGGGGTCTTTCATATGTTCAAATTTGAAGTTCGAATAAAATTAAAACTTCTGGTATTTAAACAATTGACAAACGAAACTTCCCAACCTCAACACGCATCAACAAAGCAAAAGCTATTAAGTTGGCTCAGAGTTTAATTTCGACAAAAGTAAAAACTCCATTTAACCGAGTTTCTTGATAACGAGGTTAGATTTTGTTGTATAGACACGACCATTGGTGCTGTATTTGTCGGAATCGATTTTAAATTATGCGAAACAATCTTTAGAGTTGACTGTTTACAATATTAAGTTTCATGTTATATGGCATCGGTATAATTTTGGCGAAATGGTATTCTCTCTCTTTTTGAAGAACATCGACGAAAGATGAATCTAAGAAACAGTTTTAACGTATTGAATTACCTAGTCTGTTACTAGGCGGCTTATACGGGTCCAAGCTGATTGACGCCAGAGTCGAGATCGGCGTGATAAGTGTTAATAAGTGTAACGATCAAATATCGCGATAAGAACCTATCCTTTTTATTCTCATTTACAAGTTTTTCTATCAGTTTCCGGCAGTTTCTGTTGCTCAAATTGCTTGTTTTCTTGATAAGGTGTTGCATTCTAAATGAAGTGTTGGCAATGATATGCAGTATAATTCAACCTTATCACGCCGTTTGTGACCATAGCGATTGGACGTAGATCTGACACCGAGTAACTGTGTGTCTGAACCAGATCCAAACTGGTTGACACTCAGGCAACATATTCACCAAATTTCAAACGAATCGACCAAGGTTAAGAGATCAAGCGGACGAGTAGTCACCGGACTATTTTTGGCTTTAGCATAAGGGTTAATTACGTTGCATATCTGTTGCGTGTTCAAAATACTTCGTCGATTCCTGTAACGCATGATAAATAAACCGAGGACGTTTATAATGGTATTTAAGGCTTATTAACTTAACGTGTCTTGTTCAAAAACATATTAGTCATAGCACCAGCACCCCATGTTGTTTGCATCAACATTTGTCGTGTAAACTATTGTAGTGAAAATTCCAAACACAGCGGACTCTGTCAACATAATGACTGAAGGGTAAAACATGCATGTCAGAATATGTTTGACCTAGTTTTCCTAAATGGTCAATTCTAAGAAAATATGGTTGGTCTATCTACAATCCTGATGAGCTCCACAAAGACATTGTAATTAAAATAGTCACAAAAAAGACATTGATGTGAGTTATTATTGAATCATGAATGGTTGCCAATATGTCAACCTCAACAGATGTAAGCCTGTGGGGTTTAGAAACGTGAACTATAATGTGAACTATATTTCCAAACCCACTTAGGTGTCTCCTGGGAAAAATGTCGTTCATATAATTATTTTAGAAATTGGCAATTATTACAGAAAATCACTTGGTCGGTAAGACCTTTCGAACCAGACGCTTTTTTTAAAAAAAACCCCGGTGTTTTGTAAATGTAGGTGGCTGCTTAATGCAGGCTGCATGTAAGGTAGAATGTTCCTATAAGAGCTTTCTGCATTTTTCTGCTTAAACTTTGCTGCGACCTGACTTTAAACATTTTTTAGTCATATTTCCGATTTAGAGCGTGCCCGGTTAAGAAAGGTTTTAGTGTATTACATTTTGAATGATCAACGTCTACATGTATTATTCGACTACATCGAAACAATCTTCCCGCTCTGAGACAGCGAAGAGGCTGAACTTTGATAATGTAAATCGAGTTAATGAACGCCCGTGGAATCAAATGAGTTCGGTACTCTTTCATATAGCCGGTTTGATGTCATTTCAGATGCCAGCTTAGTTGACCTCAATTAATCCGCCGTATACATTATCTTGAAGTAATGAGATTAACAGTACTGGATAGCACGCACATTATCGGGAAGGTTGATTGTGCAGTCTGCCACTGAAACACTACAATCCTGGTTAAAACAAATATAAAATAATAGGACATTACAGGATACATGTAGTCATAGACTATCACCTTGAAAGATGAATATGTGTTTGGATCTTACTTGTTAAAAATATATGACTGCGCATGCTCACAAAAGTGTTCTGAAACTGTGACCTACAAACACGTACCGCTCCTTAAACTGTTCCAACATCGTGACCTATTTCCTCTTGTCGTCCGCTAAACTGTTCCGATAACAGAAACAGAAAGCTGTTTTGTCATCAAAGGAAATTTACTCAGGTCATAAGATACATATAGTATATACCACTTAGCCTATCAGAAATAACAAGTCGTCACCGTAGTGCAAAAACAAGATGACTTCTTTCTGTATCTATATGCGGTTATCTTGTTATTTGCACTGAGATGACGAAGTATCGCCTCAGGCAAAACCGAAACAACTCAAACAACTTTGAATATTAACGGCAAACATACAGTTTTGTTAACGAATGCAGAATCTCAAAGTCTAAGTATGACCATTTTTATGTTGAGAGCGAAATAAATATATCAAATGTATGATGCTTCAGATCAACTTCAAGCAGTTTACAAGCTCTACGACATGGCATGAACTCTTTATTCAATAGATACGACTTATGGCACCCTGTTTATTTTAACGCATGAAAAGATGGCGAGAAATAAAGCATTCGCTTATTCAGAATATTTTACAACCATACAAGATTGAACACGTCCAATATCTGCATCATATTCATCAGCCTATTTCATTGTTTTAAAGACAAAAAAAGCATATGGAATCAAGGGTTAAAGAAAGCATCACGTGCAGTGCATCACAAGTTGGATGAGTATTTATCCAAAAGCATCTGTTTTGTTGGTTAGTGCTTATTCGTTGTTTTGATAAATATAGGCGAGGACAGTTCCTTTGAAAAATTGCTGACCAAGAAAAAAAAATAACATGTGTATCCGGGTTTAATAAGGGTAAAGCGCAAGACATAGTCATTCAAAACACTAATTTATTTTACAAAAAAAAAACTGCTTATAAAAGCTTATAATGCAGATATACAACATTTAAAAAGTTATGTATAATTCTACACATGAATATCACATTTACAATTACTGACCAAATGAGCGAATATTGCATTTGATAAGGTTTACAAAAATCAATATTATGTTTTGCCAATTGATTATGTTATTCAATACGATAACAGAAAAGAGTAAGTCCTTCATAGTGCACAGGTCAAATACATTCATCATGGGATAAATCATGATTAATTCTTTAACCACGTATTTGGCATGTTTTTTATGGAATTCAGAAAAATTATTCTGAAATCACGTAATTGCAATATGCTCACCGGTAGTTGGGTCCTTTTGACGAACATCGATGATTTTTTCCGAAACCACATAAATTCCAAAACAACGTTTCCGTGATTGAAGACAACACACATCCCGATATACACTATTTACAAGAAGCATTTGGCCATATATGACAAAAACAATGCACATATAAGTCACATCACAATCCCTATTTTTTGACATACAGTCGAACCTCAATTATTCGAACTCGGATTACTTGAATTTCTGATTTGTCAAATTTATTCGCTGAACAGACAATACGTGTTTCATTGCTTTCTGTACTTATATCATGTTTGGGGGCTATTTTCACAATTTCGAAGTGCAAATTTCATTCGTTCTTCGAGTGGTTCGGGCTTGTAAAAATAGTCGCCACAACTTCCAATTATCGAGGCTTGATTGTAATAGTATTCTATAGAGGGTAGGTGGAGAAGACATAGGGGTATATGTCTAGGTATATCAGTAATTACAGAACAGTCTAACCGCGTTAGCTCGAAATCAATTAATATGAAATTATGCTTTAACCGACACTTAAATCTAATCAAATAACGTGTCTGCTTCGTGGATATGAGTCGAAGTTGGAGGGAACTACTTTTAATCAGTTCTAATTATCCGAAGTTCGGGTTATGCAAAGTTATAGATAATGGTCACACTTGCTTCGACATATCGAGTGGCCACTGTACTATCTTGAAATATGGTGTAAACGAGTCTATTGGCGATTTCAAGCTTTAGTTAATCAGTTAAGTTAGAAACTCCGCGTCTCTAACTTTTAAATTAATATAATATTCAGTGAACACCATCAACCCATTGCATACACTGATTATAAGGATTGAACTGAGTATTTTATTGTCTTTTTTGTAAAAATGATCATCTTAGCTTTCATCATTATTTATAGATTAGGCCCCCTAACGGTAAACTCATATTTCTCCTTTTAAGACAAAACAGATTGCCTTGCTAAACAGTAGTTGAGAGCTAACGTTAACCTCTTCACTTCTACTCCGAACCGTAGTGTCATACGCAAACAGCTTAGATCCGGATGAGACGCCGCGTCTTATCCAGATCCAAGCCGTTTTATCACTAGGCCAATGGTTTTGCCAATGAGAAGCAGACGAAATATTGTTTATGCATTCCGGCAGTGAACGGTTAGGTGCTATCCACGACGCTCAGACAGCGCACGAATATCTTAACCATGTTTCCGCCATTGTTGGAAAATATGAAGTCTCAGATCACAAATGCCGTATCAGACGTACATGTATTTACAACTGAACGGTAAATTTATTTTTCTCCTTTTATGACAAAACAGAGTGCCTTGCCAAACTTTAGCTGAGAATCAAGTACATGGGTACAGTAATACCCCTATAAAGCGACCACTTAAAATATGGACAACCTTAGTTGCAGGTGGTGGCTTCATGCAGGTCGAAGGTAATGCATTAAGTTCACATCGGATCTACGTTAAACTCGCACCTGTCTTTAGAAATACCTCCATGCTTCTTCATTTGGTGACCACATTAAGAGAGGGTGTATGGTATCTTATTGTTCTTGAAATTATCTCTGGGTGTAATCCGTTCTAAACCGATTATTTAGAGGTTTCGGTGAGTAATAAATCATGTGGTTAACCCTTATTTTATATGTTCTGGTTAATTAGCATTATATGTGATATCTGCAAGCAACACAAGGTATTTCAATTAATTTAGAAGACATTTATCACACAGCTAATCCAGCAGCACATAAGAAAATACAAACTTATATTCTGAATGGTGTGAGCATTACTCGTGTTTCAAGGTGTTTTTTTTATTGTCGGTGCACTTAATCTTTTCTTTGATCATTTATCCAGTTCTTTCATTTAGATCTATACGCCTTTATACTTGCGTCTAGCACTTCTTCGTAATTCAATTGACGTAACGTTTAGCATTATTTCCGTATAGAAATGCCAGTTTGCAGTTTAACTTTTGATATATGCTACATTGATAAGGATAAGTTTCAGTACTTGTATAATATAGCGCGATCCAAATAAGTTGTGAACAATTTTAAATTTATTTTACACACAATCAGTTGTAAGTTTTCTTAGCGTTTAAAGACTCATACAACACTTTTGGATAAAATGCTTGCGTATCGACATGTTTATGTTTATTAAGTTACACCAGAAACTAGGAAAAAAGTATTTTGCATCAGTAAAATCCAGCGTTTCAAAACGCACTTTACCGATTGTGGTTTTGTGGAGGCGTCAATACTTATACAAAAAGTTTGAGTACAGATCAGGCGTAATAAACCTGAGTCCTTGTGTGTGATCCTGATTGATCAGATATTGAGTTAACCTTTTTTAACAGAAATAATTAGATTGACAAAAATGTCCAAAATAATTGCTTAGTTCTTGATATGACTTCGATCCCAAAGATGAGAACTGACGTTAGAACAATAGGCCATGTTGTCTGACATAAATAAGAACTTTAGAATAATAGGCCATGGTGTCTGGCATAAATAAAAACGGCTGTCACGTCAGATCTCCAATAAACCAACTTATCAAAAGAAAACAGTTGTCTAAAGTGACCTTACTGCTTAGCTCCATCGATTGTTTTATAACATATTATAATTTTCTTGGCATTACAGTACAACACTGAATAATGTATGGTCACTGTTTCAAATGCTTTATATTTAAGATAACACGCATATAAAAGGTTTAATAAGCTCGAATTTTATAAGATACGCGGATATTTTCGATCGATGCAAATATAAAATAAATTAACGACTGATGTTCATCAGATCCCAAGAAAAGGGAAAAAGGTTCAGATCAGGGTCGCGACCCAGATTGGTGATGCAGCTCTGCAATCGACACGCATTGTTTTAAGAAATGTTCCATTTAAGAAGCGCATGTAGTTTTCTCTATCAAAACATCAAATTTGGCAAGTCGATTTAAAAAAACCATATATGAATGGTACAAATAATTGAATTAATTAGTAGTTCTAGATATATCGCTTGTATTAAGCTTTAAAAGCTTTACGATTGTGTTGTGTTTTTTGGCAATGCAAGTAATGTGCTGATTCGTTAATAAGGAACCTAAAATAATGTCTCATGAAATAAAGATGGCAAAAAAAGTAAATTTATCAGTGATACGATTGATTGAAGTCAACGATGTTTTGTTTATTATCTGGGGCGAAGTGCCCCGAATATCTTCCGGTCGCTTTCGTAAGCCGTCCGGACTGTCGATAATTTGCATTAGCATGCACACAAAGGTAAACAGGGATTTCGGTACACCTTGGTGTAGCAAAATATGTATCGCTTTTAGTTTATACAGTCCGTTAGAATGATAATAAAAATAGAAGAAGTTAGCCGTGGTAGTAGAGGGATTGTACATTTTCAAACTTTTTGGAGTAGTGGAGAGGTTCGAATCTCGCTCAAGACTAAAGTTGTTTTTATATTTTTTTATATAATTTTGCCTATATAAAAGTGCATGAAATCGTTGTGTGTTTTTTACATTTCGTAGTTATCGTTAGATGAGTTAGATTAATTTAACTTGAGCTAATTTATTCGCATTGGTTACTCGCTGAACAGGTGGACAATGTTTTACTATAGGGATTTGCGTGCAATGTAGCTTCATTCTACAGACGTGAAAAGCAGCTGAACTGCAGATTTCGAGGAAC
>JAULCE010181862.1:0-11604 GCA_032359355.1 Macoma nasuta | reverse complement strand
TATTATTATTCAAATGCAGTCTGTTATATATTTTACGAAGAATGCAATCCCTTAAGTAGTCGATCAAAAACACCAAAGATTCATCATTCATATTAACCGACAGTTTAAATTCGACACCGACCGTATGATCACCTATGCCTATCGTTGGCATCGATGCATGCTTGATATTTACATATGATGTAGCCGAAACTTATGGTTAAACTCCCAGAATATGTTAGATCTTAATCAGAACATAAAAACAATGCATCAAGATAATCTTTATGGTAACGTTAACAGCATACGAACTATTTTCATTGTTTTTGATCTTTGCCTTTTGGCCGATATATCTTCACCTACGTTGACGTCTAAATCAACGGCATTCTCTTGCATTGATCATCAATTGTTGAACTAATTAATATCTAAACTGCATTGACCGTCTTATGATACAAATCCAATTGTCTAGCAAATATAGCTTTGGCTTAACCCGACTGAACCAACCAATGGCACATATACAGATATTGTAAACGCAACAAAACATGTCGTTGATGTTTTAGAAAAACAAATAGTTATAGCCCCTCCATTTCAATACGTGTATACAAAGAAGAAACCAGTTAATTTAGAGATAAATCTTTACTTTTTATGAGATTCAGATGTTAAGGAAATAATCTAATTGCGTGATTCCTGGCGAGACCTTACTTGATTCTTTGCTCATTGTATTAAGTCCCATGGTACACACACATCAATCCTTATTTCTCTCTTCACTTCTGTCATGATAGATGCAAACAACTAGGATCAAAATCGAATTCTAAGTGATTCGGCGTGTGATCTAGATCCAATGTTTCTTTTATACTTACGCAATAGTTCATCAATTTTGACGCAATCCGATGATGCAGTCACAAGATGGCGACAGAAGAAGCAGATAAAACAGTGTAGCTGAATAAGTGGAATCAACAGTACCAAGGGCCGTATTCATAAAGGTCCTGAGGAAAATCTCAATCTCAAGTGAAAATTTCAAATGCAGATTTCTCTATGTTACCCACAATACTTCAATGAAACTTAGTTTTCACAAGCATGCAAATTTTCAATGAAGTATGATTGAAAACAAATTGGAAATATGCATTTGAAATTTTTACTTAAGTTTGAGATTTTCCTTTGGAGCTTTATGAATACGGCCCCTGGTATACACAGCCGCCATTAGTTTAGGGATCGACTATTTGAAAAAGAAAAAGGTCCAATAAGCAAGGCATTGTACATTTAGCTGATATATACTGGGATTAAGTTTTCTCGTTTAGTTATCTAATGATTACACAGGGTTTATTAAATAATGCTTTATAGACCTAGTATTTATATTTCAACCCCCAAAATTGACCTCGCCTTGTGTGGTAATTGTGTGGTAATTGTAATTTGGTAGTGGATATATCTCTAACGATAAATTGCATGCCATTTCTTTTTATAAAATGCGAAACCATTAATACACAAATATTTAAATTAATAGTTTGATGTTTAGACTAATTTTATGATGTGAGCAGTTTTAATAAAGTAAAGGAAAACTTAATTTACTTGATATTAGAAATGATGCTAATGGGGCGCTTCTTGTCATGAGTTTGAACCAGGCACACATAATTGTATATCAATGGAAGCTAAGCTCAATTTCTAAATACAAATTTGATGTATAGACTTGTGTTTATTTAGCATTGGAAGATACTCTTGCGTCGTTAAAAAAACGAATATAAAAGCGTAAATATTTGAAAATTAATTAAGGATTTGAAGTGGATTTTGCCTGACTGTTTCTTTACAACCAATAACATGAATTATTCAGTGATCAGGGAAACATCAGGGATGAAGTTGTAGCTCAAATTGAATTATGCACGTTAGCAGGTGTTTACTCATTCGGATGCTAGGGATTTGATTTCGATTAAAGTGAAACAAAATTTTGGACCAGGCCTAAGATCAACATATGTGTGTACGCAAATTAACGCTTACCATAAGTCATCGAATGGTCAAATTCTCATATACCATGTCGTGTCCATTAAGTTGTGAAAACTTGTATGGTCGAGTATAAAACAGCTCGGATGTAGATCAGACGCCGATTTAATCGGCGTCTGGTCTGCATTCAAGCTGTTTGCAAAATTAACTATTGCGATTATAGTCTTAGACAACAGAAAGTGGGTTAAGCCTTTAGCTTCCAAATATGAACACCAAATCCAGTTATCCTGCCGCGAAAGGAATAGTCCGCTGAAATCTCGACTGCTTGATGTTTTAACCTTGTTTGATTCGTTTGACATTTAAAGAACATATGTTGCCTGAGGGTCAAACAGCTTGGCTTTAGATCAGACGCTGAGTTAATCTGTGTCTGTACCGTGTCCAAGCTAGTTTACGACATCACTATCGTGAAAAGGGTTAAAAGTGTCAACTTTTTAAGAGTACAAAGCTTAAAACAATACCGTCGAAACAATTTATTTCAGTTTATGTCGACTGTAAGGTAAATAAATGTTTTGCCTGATATCATATCCCGCTTTTATATTAAAATCATGATGGTTATATATCCTATCATCAGTTTTAAGAGTTCAGTAATTTTCATACTTTCTGCACAACTGTGTGTGATTTGACTTACCGTCTGAAGAATTTTTGTCATTCATAAACTGAGTGAGCATTTCAAAACAAAGTTGAATGATGTTGCAGTGCAACAGCTTGCTAGCTTAAGGTATAAGCAGAAAGCTTGATTTTGACGAAAATTATGTTTAGGAAAGTTTGCCACTTTGATTTAAAACGAATAACAGAATAAATAAAGAAGGGCTATGATCAAACAATTTTACAACCAACTGTATGTTTAGTGGTCAACCTTTTTACAGTTGGTTGTTACGCTTCTCTCATCGTTTGTGTGACGACAGGAAAGTCATAGTACTCTATGAAGCCTATTTGTAAACCCTGAAACGGAAGGAGTAAATCGGTTCATTGTATTGTGCTCATTCTGTCGTGCCCGTGATGGCTGATCTACAATTATTTCTCTGATTTCTGACAAGTCATAAAGTACAATGATGGATGGCGAAAACAGTATTATGAATGTTTAAAGGTCTATGTTTTACATATATTTAACAACTGGATTTGCCATCACTGATGGCGGGGCTAACGTTTATTTATACTGTACGTGTGATGGGGTGATGATGGGATAGGAGTGAGGTTGGGTGTCGATTAACCGGTTTAAACCCCCGGTGGCCTTTTTGCACCTGACCGTTTCAATGCGTAACTCTATCTTCACCCTCGTTTGTGTCTGTAACCTGTCTTTGTGAGTCTTCTATAGATTGCGTATGTTTGGGCTCGCGCGCGTGTTTGTATTTGTGGGTATGTATCTGGGTGAGTGTATTGGATGACAAAACTTGTTTCAGTGCTAATCGGGTGGTTGTTTGTTTTTAATGTGGTGTGTCCTGCAAGACCTTCTTTTTCTACTTTTTGGAAATCTGGCGAGATGCGATGAGTGAGAGTTAACAACTTAAGGACACATGCCTAAGAAAGATAGCTTACTTTGATTGGAATTTTATCTCAAGCATATTTTACATATGTGTTTAAATAATGGTTACTCAAATAAAGTTTTCATTTAATTATGCTAATGATCAAATGAAAAGAACAGACCACTCATAAGCTTACAAAACGATCAATTGCATATTAAAATAAAGCACGATACACACAAACAACTGCTATGCATAAATATTTTTTATAGCACGGTTTCATTGTACTATCGGAAAATACATTTTTATTTTCCTTTTTCTTATCACTCTCTTCAATAGAGACGTGTTGCCGTATATTGTTCAAAATGAAATCGGACCGTAAACTATTTCTACCGGGATGAGATGTGATCTACTTTGGATAGATAGTAAAACAAGCTTTCACAACTTATACCAGTTATAAATTATGTCTCAGTTTTGATGGAATGCATCGTCATGACTGCACGATTTAGTAAGAAAGGTTTAAAGATTTGTGACTATTGCAACCATGTCTAACCGTTTACTACATATGCTGTTTAAGACTCCTTTACACTAGAAATATATGACACTTAGGAAGGATATGTAAGTTTTTTTTTTCACACTGCTTTAAATGGTCATTTGCTGCAGAGTCATCCAAACAGAAATATGGAGTAAATGGATAATAAAATATATGTTTACATCTGCAAAAGCAGACTTTGATACTGCATACATGTGTGTGCTTTCATTGAATTCATGTATATATTACTATATTGACAAACACAGACATATTTGACTATAGGCAACATGCAGCACCAGCGGCTAGTCGGATCTTTTAGAAACAATACTGTTGAGTCTGATGAGTTTAGTCTTATTTCTTGTCACGGAGTTTATCATTATATTGATTTGAATGCTTTATGAATATAAGAGGTGTTCCTATTATCTGTAACAAAGAAAATTGTAATATAGCACATTCTGTTAATAATTTGGAATAAATCTAATATATGATAATAAAACGTAAAAAATAAAGTTTCAGGATTTAAGTATCCTTTATACTATCGAAGTTATTGAAATAAACCACCAACGTACATGTCTATATTGATATTTACCAACCCATTCTCAGACTCGAGAGACTCAATAATGACTCACATTTTCTACCAAAAGTGGAGACATTGGGTCCATGTCTTCATTCAAGAGTTTGCGAAGGGATTAATGAATACATTGTTTTACAAAGGTAGAAAATAGATCATGCAAGCTATGTTAAGTACACCTTACAATATCCACATCTAAAAGCTAACTAACCCTGTTGGAGCAAACGAACGAGCATTAAGTCACATTAAGATTAAGCTTAAAATAGTTTTAGCGCAGTTGCAAAAATATGATCTGTTTGACAATTCTTCAGATGTGAACAGGTAACTGTGTCTGTTCGGAAGGACTTTCAACACATCACTTCGTTCAACCTTTTTATTCATAGGAGTGCCTTTGACACTTAGGTAGTTGATACCAACCGGTAACTTTGTGGGAAATATAAAATTTGCTCATAACGAGCAAATGCCTCATTTTTGTTTTTTCAAAGTTGCACTTTCCGGTTTGCATAGATATTCGAAAGTTTAATCAAATTATTTTGTTGTGCATAAGGCTATACCAGAACATAATATATTCAGCCTCTTTAAGACAAAACTTTGATGCATCTTTTCAGAATAAGATTTAAAGCAGTCTTTATGGAAATTAGAGCCAAATTTTGTCTTCATTTTATGATTTAAGTGTCCCACTCTTCTTCCGTTATATCACACGATACCACAATTTGTATGCGTAGCAACACGCACAATGAACAATTTATTTAATTTCTTACTGCGATGTTCTACTTTTAAAACGTAGTACACGAAACCTCTTTCGACTTCGTCGCGTCATTTCAGAAGTACCACACATATGTGATTTTACTTTAAGTAGCTTTAGAAAGTGTGTCAATTCAAATCACGTATATGTTCAACACTTGACCTATTTAATTCCGGAATGGTATTGCCTAATCGAATATACTCGTCATGCCAGTTTCTGACGACTCTTTTCTTTGCAACTATGTCTTGGTCGTGTCAATCTAGTAGCTGCTTTACTGTGATTTTAGAACTTAGTTATCGGTAAACGTCGGCAATTCACGCTGTATATTTTCAAACTATCTAAAGTGCCATTTCAAACAGTAAATTCCAATGAAGTTATTTTTGAAATTCATATGTTTAAATTATTTGTTGTTAACATTATAGATTCTACGTAACATACTGCTTTTGGTTATTCCTCGATGAAAAGGAAAAATACGCATAGTCTAATTATAGTGAAAATGCCAAATGTGAACGGTTTTAAAACATTGTGGAAAATGGAGCATTAATAAAGTTGGTTTTAGACTGTTCGACAATTTTCGCCATATATAATTACTGAACATAACAATTTTGATTGTTAAACTAACAGAGAACCCACGTTAACCTTTTCGACTGAAGTGTTTCGTTACTCGTCCACGGGATACACAATACTTACTTTAGTTTTAATTCTCTTAAAAGTATCGTTAACACCTTTGGCAGATGAACTGTCAATTGATATTTCCCTAAATTAAACTGTTGTCGTGTCTCGAAGATATACGGGTAACGTTCTTATCCATTGTGATAAATAACATTGCATGTTTGTCTACTAAGCGACAATAAAGTTGATAGTCCTTAAGTTTATATAACATCTAGAAATGTAGTAGCATTTTAAAATATACTGTCTTGGTGAATGTTCATTATTTAAGTAAATCAAATATACGCCAATACAAGAATACTGTTTTACTGAATGTAAACGATATTCAATGGATTTATAACGAGTATGATTTATGTTTGCTATCAAACAAGACACATTAACGAGACTATGAATAACTCATGATTAAATTTGGCATTGGGATATACAATATCAGGTAAATTACTAACTAGAGTCTAAAGCGGAGTCTTCTGTAACATTTCTGATACGTTTAATTGTTTTGTTGTCAAATTTAAAATAATCGGTCCAACTAGTCAACCAGTGAAGAAAAAAATTGTTTGTACGATATAAATACTAGACATGTACAAACAAAATTGACATTTCAGAAGCCATTACTGACGTAATTAAATGTAATGCAATAATGCGAAGTCCTTGATCCTACGCGGCAATATCAAGGCGTAATATAATCTGGGACTGCACCTTAATTAGTGCGCTTGTAGGTCACACCGGCGCAAACATACATAAAATAGGAGCAAGGCAGCCCATGGCCTCCATTTAACAATTAAATAGAGATTGAAAACTAGCATAAAGACATACCGATCATAGTTTCTATGTTTGTTGCTTAATATACTTTGTCACTGTTTACGCTCTAAATTCTTACTTATAATATATCAGGTGCAATAAATCATCTTAGAGCTATTTGAGCAGATCAACACTTTTTAAATGTATTAAGCTACACATGATAGAATATCCGATTGTAGTCAGAAATCAAACTGTCAAAAGCAGAATGGAAATATATATCGTGAAATAAATAAAATGACACTTTCTCAGTGCAGATATGTAAAGTACGATTGATGGGTGTTCAATCGTACATTGAAAAATGCCGGGATATGAAGTAGGTTTTACAGAAAAGACGATTACATCGGTGATTATTTTTCTTTTAACAAACAGTCGAATATCCTGATGTCGTATTGAGATTTTATAAAAGTAGAAACGAAGGACTTGCAGCCACCCGAACAGCACCGAAACAAGTTTTTGTTCAGCTCAGCACAATCACACAGCAACACACCCACACTTGCACACACTCGCGAGCCAAACCACACGTAACATATAGAAGACACACGAAGATAGTTAACAAACATAAAATTAGGATGAAGACAAGGGTACCGCCTTGGCAAGATCAGTGGCAAAATCACTATAAGGGGTTTAAACCGGTTAAGGGACGCCTAACCTCACTCTTATACCATCATCACCCCATCAGATGTACATTGTTAATGAAATTTATCCCGTCCGACTGCTCCACAACATCAGTGATGGCAAATCTAGTTGTAAAATGTATGTTAAACAAAGACCATTAAAATCATTCACTGTTTTCTCCAATCATCAGTGTACTCAATGTTTTGTTAAAAGTCAGAGTAACTGTAGAACAGCCATCAAGGGCACAACAGAACAGGTACAATTCAAATATCCGACATATACCTTCCGCTTTCAATGTAGTCGTCGAAGAGTATTATGACCTTCCTGTCGTCGCACAAGCCATGAGAGAAGCGTGATGGCCAACTGTAAAAGGGTCGAATCGCAAGCATGTAGTGCGTTGTAATATTGATTGATCAAAGCCGTTCTTAATGAAGTTTTTAATGCGTTTTATAAACAAAGAGTGTAAATGGGTATGTCCAGTTAATTTCCGAAACTTGTTAAACACATCACCATGAAACTTTGGGTGTCAAATACCTCGTCTCTTGGGCGCCTTTAAATTACATTTATACTTTCTAATGAGAGATATATTTCGGTAATTGGACGTGGAAAAGGTTTTATGAAGTTTGTCATGCCTATATATCCATGTTTGTGGAGCTTTACAGTTATAACACGATTGCGATTTCTGAAATTCTCAGCGAAAGAACAGGCTCTAGCGAATCGAATAAGTTGTAAAATGTAAACCCTTAAACATGTAGCACGGGGAATATCTTCATCAAGACAATGGTAATTTAGTATTCTTTAATTAAAGTCATCTCTTTTATCCTAGATTTAAGAAGATACTTTTCCATTTTTAATTGAAAAATCTAAATCCAGTAAAGCTGCTGAAATATCCGAATTGTTAGCTTTATCTAATTGAAATTCTAAAGGAAAAAAAATACGCATTTTGTCAAAATAGGGGTTATCTATGTTAAACATGTCATCCATATATCGAGATGTGTCATTAAAATCATGGATGATATCTACCTGTGAATCCGGGTTTTGACCTAACATGTAATCTCAATCATAGCAGTACAAAAATATGTCCGCGACTTGTGGTGCACAATTTGTACCCATAGGAAAACCAATAACTTGACGGTAATGGCATTTCTATAACGTACACAAAATGTTATCCAGAAGAAAAGTGAGCGCTTCACAAACTTCAGAGCAAGTCTATAAAGTGTAAAGGTTAACTTGATCATCTTTAAAGAATGCACGCTCAATATTAAATGACATACATGATCTATTTTCTCTTTCAAAAAAGTTTATCTTCAATAAGGTCATGTGGAAGAGAAGTGAAAAGTCTAGAAAAGTCATAGGTGCTAAGTGTGGATACTAGATACTATTAATGTTGAAGTTTACTTCATTAGAGGTTTTTTAATTGACCTGAAAGAAATTGATTCTTGAATTCTGATAAACTTTGTCAAAATAACATTGCACATGCTCTTTAATTTTAGTTAGACACGACACAGTAATGATAGTCTTGTAGTGGTACAAGAGCTTGCGTTTGCAATGAAACTCGCTGTGAATGGTTTCTATATTAAATATGTCATCCAAATATCTAGATATGTCATTAAACTCAAGGATGACATTTGCCTGTGAATCTGGGATTAGACCTAACATGAAATCTCTCATAGCAGTACAAAAACAAGTCCGCGACTAGTGGTGCACAATTTGTAACCGTAGGAATCCCACTTACTTGACGATAAATGGCATTCCCGTAACGTACACAAATGTTATCCAGAAAAAAGGTGAGCACGTTACAAATTTTGGAGAAAGTACATAAAGTGTAACACTTAACTTGCTCATCTGCAAAGAATGCTAGCTCAGTATGACACGCCAGAAATGATCTGTTATCTCTTTCAAAAGTATTCTGAATTAATTTCTGTCTGAATTATCTTCAATAAGGTCACGTTGAAGAGTACTGTTAAGAGTAGAAAAGTGATTGGTGCGAAGTGTGGATACTAGATACCGTTTATTTTGTAGTTTACTTAAGACTTCATTAGAGTTTTGTGTTGTGCAATTTTTACATCAGTTTTCATTTGTTCATACTTAGAAATATGTTCTAATATTATTGAACACCCAGACATCTGCATGGACATATATGGTTTAGTATTTGTAAATATCGATATAATGTAATCGTCAAATGTTGGTTACATTATAAGATGCTTTATCAGCGGCAACAAAAACCTATTTAGATCTTGAAATTCTTCAGGGTCTCTGCAATGTTAGTCACAAGCTATAGCAGAAGGTTATCTAAACTTCGGACCTTAAGTAAGTTAATTCCGAAGTCGTATATTTTTGATGATGTCAATATTGACAGTAACTATATGACCAACCGGAGAGTAACTAAACTGATATTGAATCTCAAAGAATGTGCTTGATCTGAGTAACAAATATGTTCGATCACAGATCAGGTACTCAAGTTCGCAAGTGTGGTGCCTATCTGATGTCAAAATGGTTGTAAATGTAATATAAACCACAAGACTGACTTGTTTAGTAAAACCGAAATAGATAATAGAAAACCCTTTATTACATAAATATAGTTATCTTACATAAAAGTTTATTCATTATCTTTTTATGAAATGAGTTGACCTAAACAAAATATAAAGCACGATCCTTGGTGAGTGTCATATAATTTAAGTCAACGAGATTCATGAAAACGATAATACATAATCACGAATGTAAGCATCCATTCATCACATTGATTGGAATTAAATGAAAATTACATTGGTATACCCAGGAAAAGGTTCCTCCGTAAAAAGTTTATCCGTAAAAAGCGTCAACTACAACGCGATCTCATAAGAACGCCCTGACGAAATTACTTCATATTCAACGTCAGCAAAATAATCCCACGTTCGACACTGGTACGTGTATATCGACCAGTAACAAGCTAGCCCATTTGCATAGTTATGTAAATAGTTACATACGCTATTTATGACACTGCTTTATGTTACTCGTAGATGTCAATTTGAGTGATAAAAACGCATTTGTAATACAACAGTAGCAAATAACATTTGAAAACATTTTTAGTAACATAACATTTTCTAATGACGAGCAACAACTTAGTTTTCAACAACGTGTTGTTTGAAGATACATATGTAAATCTATATTTGCAGTTTTCTGTCATTGGAAATACATGCTTTATTCCTTTTTTACGGATGAGTCCATTGCGGATGAGCCTTAAATAGCATATGGAGTAATGAGTCATGGTATTGCCTCTTAAAGTTTACAATTACATGTTTCATATTGATAAATTTAAGATCGCCTTTGCATGTAGCTCCCGCATTTACTCAACACTTAATACGTGATTTACCATATCCGCTTATGAATTTAAATGTGTTTCTGTCTATAATTTAAGAGCCACAATTTCCATATATCCCTAGAGTGACTACGATACGGCTTCCACAATTTATTTAATGTGGCCCTAGACCAATTATCAAGTCGTAAGATAGCTTATCTTCGAACATAATTTGACTTTAGATCAATTGTAAAGAAAACAAGGTTATACCAGTTTTTCGTTTTTTATAGATATAGTCAAACACTCTTCATATCGAAATCGACGGACTTTTCCTATATTGAATTACCCGAAGTTCAAATTAAAATCGAACTTCGATTAATTTGAACTAATATTGATAGTACCAAGAAAAACATGTGCAGGGTAATGGAATGGAGAATTTGTTCATTGTACATCTATAGGAAGCTGGACTCCAGTGTGTCAATGTTCTCGCGGAAAACTTTGCTTGACAATGATTTTCAATATCAGTTAACACTATTACATCAACCGGTAATAATCGTTTCTCACGAGAAGAGGTCTTTAGAATAAACTCATATTTCTTTCTCCAGACAGAATACACATTTTCACTAAATAATTAAAGAATACACACTGTCTAGAAATAGTGTTGATATAATACCAAAGAACATGAACAAAACTTAGTTATACACTAATGCTCCAGTTAAACAGTAAAATATCCGCTTGTTACATAAACAAGCAGGGAGACAGGTAATATGAAACTTGTTTTTACGAAACGATATTTTACTAAAGCTCAAAGTGTGCAATACCAACGACATGACACTTGTTAATGAGTTATCCCTTGACTGCATATACCTTGTCTATACGTATCCAATGGGAAACCTCAGGGCCCATATTCATAAAGAAACTTAAGTTTTACACTTAAGTACGTTTTCAATCTACTTTGTTAAGCATAGTTTG
>JAULCE010181751.1:0-11604 GCA_032359355.1 Macoma nasuta | reverse complement strand
TTGTAATTGATGGTTTTTGTAAAACATCGTAGGAAATAGGGCATTTCGATGGGTTAGTGCAAGACTATTTTAAGTGCCTTCTTTAAAAGAAGGCACTTAGCATAGTCTTGCACTCACCCTTCGATTTGCTCATATTTCAATATTTTTTATCCGATTCTTTCCTTGTGAATTAGTCTAAAATAGCTTGTGGAGTAAACGATTCAATCATGTTTCATATTTGTCTTACAGGTAATCAAGATATTGCGGTTTCCTTGGGTAAAGTTTTCCGTGCATACAACCTCTTTTGTGACCTTCTTGTTGATGATCGTCATAACCACGATGGAGGCGACGTATGTGCTCACACAGCGTACCACTCTAGGTAAGAACGGATTGGGACAGGTGGAGGCGACGGCATATGCTAACACATGTAGCACGCTAGGTAGTTTGTTAGGTAGGGATGGACAAAACTGTACTCATATAAGCACATTAGTTGGTAGGTGTGGATGTAGATGGATGGGAGGCATACGATTAAACAGAGTAGCCCGTTATATTCGGATGTAGGGTTTGGACATATGGAAAGCAAAGACGGGTGAAAAAAATAATACATGTTGGGTAAGTTAGGGTCAAGACATGTTGTGTATTCGTATACTCGACGTACTCAAAATGTAGCGTGGTAAGTAGGTCGGAATGAGGACAGGTTGATGCAAAGTATATTATGCTCACACAAAATAGCATGTTAGATAGGTAAGAATGGAGACATGACCTGTCTTCATTCTTACCTACCTAACATGCTATTCTGTGAAAGGTCGAGGCGACGTTCTCGTATCCCTTTACCCGATTTGTTTTTAAAACTCATTCACTATGTATGTATATTGTGAATAGGAAGATTGCCAAATTTAAATGGGGCTTTAAAAATTGTCTAAAATGAAGGATTTGATCTTAAAGAACAATTGATCCATTTCTAACAATGTTTTCAATGGTCACCTGATACAAAGGCGTCAAAAAGGGTATCTTTGTGCGTAAAGTATTAAAAAAGTGGTAGGTTAGATAAGTTTAGGTGGAAATTGGATGCATTACGTTTTCATCAATCTGCCATCTGGAAGATATTGTAATCCAAATTTCATATACGTATTTTTGCACATTTTGCAAACAGTGTTGACCTAGATTTCTCCTTAAGAAGCGATTGATCAGAGTCTGCATCTTTTACACGGTTTGCCTATATGCTCAAATTGGCACGAGTCATCCCTGTAAAACAAAGGTTGAACAATATTCCATGGGGTGAAGTCTTGATCTAAACTTTCACGAAGTACATGTACATTGTACTATTTTTGTTACAGCCTCGGAATACCCGACCGTGTTCCGGGTGTACACGCATCTAGCCAACATCTCCGACCAGTACCACTACGGACGAGATATTCCTATACGCCAGAATTTCCCCACAACTACACAGTTCCTTATCACCCTCTGGATCTTTGGTAGGTGGGGTGATATTCCATCACAATCAGTGAACAATATAAATGGGGGAATTACCATTTACTCCCCACGCTGTTTTTAGACAAATCAACAAGGAGAATCTGGTGAAAAATATGACAATCAAGACAAAAGGAAAATGTCACTTTGAATTCTTTGAAAACATTGTAGGTAAAGGAGCATTTGCTCGTGATGAACAAAGGCCCAATTTCCTACAATGTTTTCAATATTCATCAGTTGCAGATGCCCTAATTGTCGCTCTGTGGAGGAAAGGGTCACATCACAGTTACCTTAGATTTATGTTTTATTGTTCATAGCGGATTATCAAAGTTAATTGTATGCCTTTACTAGCTTATGTACTTAATTTTTATTTTGCAATGTGACTATCACATTACGGGGTTTCAAGGTTAACTTGCTCTTTAAGTTGAAGGATCGACATATTGACCTTTTTGTATTGCAGATTTATTCTTCCCTATATGTCAATGCTTGAATAATCTATACTTCCACGCTCTATAAAGCCATCATAAATTGTCATTCACATGTATTTTCAGGTTAACCACATCATAAGCCTTTAGAATCTTTAGAGCGGTATAAGAACGGGCTCAACTTGACATGAAAAACCTCTATATCTGTATTTATTGTCTCGTTAAAAAGCATTGTAAATTGGCACTGACATACTTTTAAAGAGATGGTCGATTTCTTGCGCTATTAGCACTTTCGCGACCAACATTTTAAATCACCGGTTTTAGATAAGTTATATTAAGGAAAAAAATAACAGAAATAATTAAATAAAGTTGGGCTTTTTCGAATCCCTAATATTCCGACTAAGTGTTGTTGCAAAAGGTAAAGTCCCTGATCAGGCGGCATCTGATCTGGGACTGCACTGATTGCCATGGTGATTTGAGTCGCCTATGGCGGTGAGAGGATTAGTGTGAAAATATTTCTTGCGCTATTAGTGTATGCATTTGTACGATGAAGTTCACTCTGCATAAAAGTATATGTTTTTGTTCTGCATGTTTCTTCGATGCGAATAATGGTAGCTATGCAGCAACCCGTTATGTAATAAGGCCAGGTGTTATTACACAACGGGTTGCTACATAAAATGACAGAATCTCTCAATTGTAGCTGTACAATGAAGATAATAGCGCTGCATAACAAAGTTTTCAAGGGTATACCGGATTAGGTATGTCGGTCGTTTGGTAGGTTGGTCGGTCGGCCGGTCGATCAAGCGGTCGGTCCGGATATACCATCGATAAATTGTTGCGCAAACTTCTCCTTCAGTGTGTTATGACAATGAAACTTGGTATGCATCATCAACACCCACAGTTGATGTGCTAGACGTATTTTAGCGTGTATACCTTAAGACGTAGCAGAGTATGCCCCTCTGAATTTAGACATTATTAATGCGACTAGGTACAGTAAAATGGGTAGATTGTGACGCGAACTGTTTCTTCAGTTCACCATGGATACCACTGAACTTCGTCAGACAGTGTGTCTGCCCGACGACGTTTCAGAGGCATATCCCCCTTGAACTTCGGCATTGTTAATGTTTCTGTGTATGGTAGTATGGGTAGATTGTGGTGCGACTTACTCCTTCAGTTTTAAATGCATTGTAATGAAACTTCGTATATTTAATTGGCATGAGTATAAGATTTGCAAGACGTATTTTGGTGTGATTTCCCCATGATGTTGCAAAGTTAAGTCCCCTTGACCTTAGGCATCATTAATGCGGTTGTAATAAGTAACATGCGTAGATTGTGTGGTGCGAACTTTTCTTTCAGTTTTTGATGTGTTGCAATGAAACCTGGTCATCATATTTACCACAAATAATAAATCAAAGAGCGTTATTTAGTGCATATACATCAATGTCCTTAGTAGGAATGTCCTCTTATGTAATGATTTCAGGCATTATTATCGTTTTCGAAGAATTAATCTAGCTACGGTGTATCCGGGGTATTTGCCTCTTTCATTGACTGTCTTGTTTCAACTACACTTGCTTCTTTCCAATGTTCCTTCAATGCTTCCTTCCTTCCCAAAGCATTAGACGTGTACATACATAAGAACTACAATTAGATACAGTTGTATAACACAGTCACTCAATCCATCACTTTAACATAGGACGTATTAACATACTGTTAATTTGTACAGCTGTATGGTCTGCAAAACTGATTCTTCACTTTTAATATTTGAGTATTCCAATACCACAAGTATGTCGTCGGATGACATCCCAAAAGGCGTTAGTTCCATTTTCCCAAAATATCTTCAGTGCCATATTGCCAAAATGACACTTTTGTGATTTACACCGACACTGTTATAGTTTGAAAACCATTGAACATATGGCCGACGTCACAGGAAAAGGGGCACTCGGACATATAAGAAAAAGCGCTGACTCAGCTCTTTTACAGCGTTATTATTCCAGCATCTAGTCACGAAATCTACCATTTATATTCATTTGAAGGTAATTTTGGATGTTCTTTAAGATTGCAAACAGTGCGGACCCTGACCAGCCGCCACGTCAGTGACGTGGCGGCTGGTCTGGGGCTACACTGTTTGCGATGTCCGTGTGCCCCTTTTCGCGTGACTGGCCCATATGCCTTTTCCAGATGCTCATTGCCGTTCTATATCACATGTATTTCTGTTGCAGGTTTCCTGTATCATGAATGTGTCCAGTTGTACAATGACGGTATATCAAACTACACCTCATCGCTATATAACATCATGGACTTTGCCTTGCTCTTTCTATACATGTGCTCATTTGCGCTGAAATATCTCGTCATGGTCAAGGTATATACTTGAATGTTATTCAACACACTGTTGATTTATGATACTTGTTAATATATACAATGTATCTTAGTTTGCTCTTGATTTCAAACAAAATGAGGTTCAGTATCATACTCACACATTAGAGTTATCTCTAAAAGTGATTCTGGGGCCGTATTCATAATGCTCCGAAGGAAAATCTTAAACTCAAGTGAAAATTTCAAAAGCATATTTCCAATTTATTTTCAGTTATACTTCAATGAAACGGTGTATGCTTGTGAACAACTAAGTTTTTCACAAGCATGCAAAGTTTCATTGAAGAATTGTGGGTAAACATTGAGAAATCTACATTTGAAATGTTCACTTAACTATGAGATTTTCCTTATGAGCTTTATGATGATGGACCCTGATCGGTATTACAGATGCCGGTAATGAAAAGTGCCATAATGAACATTTTATCATCACTTCTTATATAATGCGTATGAGTGGTGGTTGACATCGTTAACACTGTGCTTCACAGAGTCGTTTTTAGTGCCTCAATAGCAGATTATTATTGAAAGCATTGTGGGAAATGGAGCATTTGCACGTAAGAACCAGCAAATGCGTCATTTTCTACAATGTTTTCAAAATCATTAAATCATGATATTTTCCTTTTGCCTAAACACTCTTCCATTTCATCAGATTCGTCTAGATACGTCTAAAATTATCATGTGGAATGAAGGGTTAAAGGTTTTTGACCTCATTGACGAAATGCTTCGATCATTTTCAGGAATTAACGTGTATTTATCGACATGAAATTATGTCTTCCGCGTATAAAGCGTGTAAAAGCGAGATACTTGTTATGTTTTGCCGACTCGTTGTTGTATATTGTCTGTTTGTATTTCTATTTGTCTGCTTTTCTGTATGTCACAATGTTTGTCTGTGGTTGTCTCTGAAACTATTGTTTTGTATCTTATGATTGTGTTTTCATTAGAGTGATTGGTACGACACCTAGTTGTGCATAGTGCCACATTTTTATGTATGGGCTATTCAAAGTAGAAAATAGATCATGCAAGACAAGCTGAGTTGTGGCCTTTTATTTATTATAAAGATAAGTGTTCATTAAATCTGCGCTTGTTCTCGGCAACACTCTCTAGATTTCAACAACGTTCACACAAGTAATTGGTATCAAGCCTATCTATGCCTATTGCAATATTGTGCTCACGTGATTTTAAGCTGAGCTACAATCCTATATTTGAAAGCAACTAATTATGTAAGCCATTTGATTGATAACAATAATATTTCACACGTGTGATTGGTACTTAGGGTTTTAATACATGAGCCATTTTCAGCAATATGCTTGACAATGTTGTTAAATTTCATACGCTTTATATAAGTTATTTGGTAACCCTGTGCAACAATAGCCATAACTCTAGACTGATCTAAATTTGCATATTTTGATCTTGGAACAAATGTTATTGTGGTAAAGAGATTTCTCTCAGAAAGTATTCATGTCAGTGCTTTGAAATGTCACACTGGTGTTTCAGGTCGTCCTTATATAGGACCAATAATTATCCCCAGGAATTAGATTGAACTATGCGTCCTTTGAGACAGGCAACTGTTATTTATAGAATATAGTAAACATTTCATCATGTGGGTACTGTGTGTTCGTGAGCTGGTTTGAAAGGGTCGGAGGCGTACGCTTTTCTCTAAAACAAGCTTTATGTGTATGCAATTAGTTTTACGCGGTATTTTATATTTATAATTTCTGTGAAATTTATAATATAAAACATGTAAGGTACAGGCGTTTATTCAATACTTCTGTATTCTTGCAAGAGAGTCCGCGAGTTCTGCATTAACCTATACATGTTATCCAGATTCGCAATAACATCCTATAAACCTATCAAATTTTGAGTTTTTTTATATGTCGACTTAACCTTGCAACCGCCATAGACGACTCAAATCTACATTGCAAAATAGTGAAGTCCCAGATCAGATGCCGCCAACTCAATTCAGTCCGAATATGAGGGATTCTGTAAAGCAAAGTTTATCTAATTATTTCTTATTTTTTTATTTCGTTAATATATTGATCCAAAATCAGTTATAACCGACCATTTTAATTTTAGATATAGTATCTAGACAGACATGTGGCGTTATCGAAACTCTTTACTTGCATTATCTTACAGGTACACCTCGCAATTTACTTTTTCCGAAATACAGAATGGGCGGATATCATTGGAAACTCGGCCAAGACCCAGTATAACCTGTACTGGATCGCTGCAGGTGCGTACATACGAAATCAGCAACTACAAATAGTGAAAACCCAGATTAGAAACCGCTTTTATTTAAACAAAAGTTAATTGAACTGATTTGACAGCAATCATATGTCGCGTAATGGTCATATATCTGAAGTGATTTGTCCATAGATAATGTATAAACTCATTATTGCCGCATTCAAACCGAACAATGCTGAGAATCATAGAGGGGGAAGAGGTCATATCAAATTGCATAAAAGTTGTTATGAAAAAGAAGTCGCCTTTATAACTTAACCATTTCCTCAACAGAAACGCTTCGGTGCCTTTGTAGCAGACGGTTATTATAAATACCTTTGGAAATGAAGAATTTGCTCTTAATTTCCTTCAATATTTTCAATTCAATTCAATATTGGCATTTTCTTTGACCTAAATAATGATCATTTTATTAGATTCTTTCTTTGACATTGATATGTGTCAATGGTGTGATGTTCTATTCCTATAACAGCAGACCAGATCGCGATTACTCACCGCTTTGAACACTATTTGGTGGCTTTGAATTTGAAAACGGTTTTCACGACTATCACATCCGATTAACACCAGTGCAACCTTCTATTTTATTGCCTGTATTCCAGATCGTTTCTTTTGGCTGGAATGGGACCCAATCAACATATCAGAGGGCTTGTTTGCCATCGCCAACATTCTGAGTTTCTCTAGGATATCGTACCTGCTACCTGCTCTGGAGGCGTTAGGGCCGCTGCAGATATCCTTTGGCCGTATGATGAAGGTATAACAATTATATGTGTAGCAACAAAAAGCTTTCGGCTCATATTATTGTACAGTCGATTTTCGTTATGTCGAAGACGTGGGACCTTTTTGCATATGTTCAATCTACTCAAAGTTCGAATTGACTTCAAACGTTGACTTAATTACATTCGAACTGATAGAAATAGTCACCCACCTTCAGTACGTATCCACAAAACAAACTGATATGGTTTGGGCTCAAATATTTGTTTTACTTAAACATGAATGCGACCTAACCTTTCGTAACAATTGCTCCACAATGATTTCTGAATCAATTCATTAATTAATGTCATTAAATCAACTGGTTCGACAATATGCTTATATTGTCATTGGTGAAAGCGCATCGTGTGGGTTGTAAAAGTTTTGAACCGGTTCGAATGCCATATCCCACGACAATGGTCATGCCAATTCGTTCCGAGTCCTGTTTCCATTTAACCATCTTCGTACTGTATTTGCGAGAGTGTGTCTTTCAGGATGTCATGAAGTGCCTATGCCTTCTCTGTCTGGTGCTCGTGTCATTCGTCGTGGCCCTGCAGAACCTTTACTGGTACTATAACGTGCGAGAAAGCATCGAAATAGTGCCGCACAACTTTGAGGTACCCGCACAAGAACACTTTGGAGAGTAAGTGACAAACTTGTTCTAATCCCATACAATGGAAGGGTGCACGTGTTTTGAACGTGCTTACACAAATACCAGCTAGGCTACTGGCAGATCATGTTTAATATATGTTTTAGTTTTATGTTTTTTGAGTCAAAAGGCAGATTGGCGAACATTTTGTGTAAGCTTCCATCAACTAACATTTACTTTATTGTTGAGAATGTATACACGTATACAAAAAGATGATACACTATATGCGCATATTCGCTCTGAGTTTTGAAAGTGATATGAACGTCAAATGACCGATCAGAGGACACCGGATTTAGCAGATAAATGTCGAAGTCGATCGGAAAATATTAAATACAACTACGCGTATCCGAAGTGAACTCATATTTTGCCACATGCGCGTTAGTCAACCTCTGTAAACAGTTTTGAATCAGTTCAACCGTCGAGTAACTCGGCGTCCAATCTTCAAACACTAAGCAAAAAATATAGACCAGAAATAAACGTACATTTGTATTTCCTTTCATTAGGCTACATAAAGGCTGCACTTGTATTTTGTTAGCGTCTGAACAGATAAGCGTTCCGCAAAGTTACTATCCATTCCTTTATTTGGCAGTGTACGCCCCATCTATAGATGAATCGAGGGTTTTGACTTAGATCCTTTTCTCTCCCCAGTGTTATCAAGACGTTTCGGACAGTGTTCTGGTCCGTGTTTGGCAGGGGCGAGTCGTCCGTGGTAAAGCTGAATGAGTACGACAACAACCTGACCGAACACCTTGGCTACGTCATCTACGGGTTGTATAACGTCATCATGGTCACCGTGCTCGTCAACATGCTCATAGCTATGATGGCCAGATCTTTTCAGGCTATAGCGGTAAGACTAATAACATTCAGTTTGTTGAACTTTATTACATTATCGGTCGAATTTCATAACAATATTGAATCTTTAACACTATCGAACGTTTATTACATTATCGGGCCTAACAACTCTTATGAGTTTCGATAATGTAACGTTTAATTGTATCAAAGGTTCAAAAATGTAATTGAATGCGACCCATACTGTAATAAAGTTTATCAATGTTATACAACTTTAACCAATAATTGATAATCGTTCGACCCAATATGTAATATCGTCCACCGATAATGTAATACAAAAACGGTTAAATGATATATTTTATGTTTTGATCAGCCAAAAAAGAAATTGCTAATGGGCTGTATCATGAAATGCACTAATAAATAATGATAATATGATTTAATTTAGAAAGGGTCTAGAGAAAGTCGTGGTTAATCAACTTGACCAAGAGTTTTGGCGTTTGTATTTATCCGTGTGTCAACTTGTAGATATGCATGTATCTATGGTTGACAGTGAGTTGGGCTTAGTTTTTCCCTAATTTCGAAACGGTGTATACTTGAAGCAGAAATAGTGCTGCCACACTGTAAGATAACCCTTGAGAGAAATAGCATAATATTACACCCAGTCACGTTATCCTGACACTGGGCCTACTCGCCTTAGCAAAACCTCTTTGTAAATGCCAACAAACGTTTTCAAGCAGCCACTAGAACACTTTTTTTTATATTTTCCGGCTATCATCCGCAAAATTAACTAATCTTTCCTCGATGCTGAACAGAAAATAATAAATATAATTGTCGAGGACTAAGACTTTATTCTCACCACTCAATACGTCGGTTCCGGTGTCGATATTTGCGACCGCATTTTTAAAGCAACGTCTTTTAAGATATACTCTGCCACCCGTAAAAGCCAAAGAGTGATGTGGTTAACACCGGACTAGAAATAGAAAACTCTGGTCAGACGCTGCGTCAAAGACTAAATGGTTTGTGTGAATTTGCAAGACTACACGACTACAAAATAGCTGGGAAAAGGGCCCTTGCAGCATTGTAAACTGTATAGAACCAGATCAGACTTATGAGACTTCAGATTATGGTATGCGTTGTTTGCAACTTGTTTATAAACTTAGATTTTTCATTTTCACTTTTAACTCTGCAAACTAGTTAGATCATGATCAGAGTATACATAGTTTGCAGTGCCGTAAGGGCCCCTTTCCCGGTCTTGGACCCAAATTTATCACACTTTGAATGACCGCTTAATACAGGTTTTACCGTATGTTTAGGAAAGCTCGGACGTAGAGTGGAAGTTCTCCCGCAGCCAGCTCTACATGGAGTACATCATGGAGGACGAGGTACTTCCGGTTCCATTCAACCTCGTTCGGATTCCGAGGTCCATCTGCGAGGTGCTGTTTCCGTGCTGCGGAAGTGACGAGGAACCGGACGATCTTGCGAGTCTTGACGATAGGTTTGGGCAATTTGAGAACGGCCTCGTGCCAAATGATGAGCCGCCGCAGCCAATCCGGATTGCAGGGGAGGTAATACTTATCCAATTGTTTTAAATCTTTTCCTACAGTCATGTCCCATTGATACATTAACCCTTGCCCCCCAAACGCTATTTTCAAATTAATCCACGAGGAAAGAATCTAATGAAAAGTATCAAACTATTTTCAAAATAAATGACTTGTGTCTCTTTTGAACTGTATTGAACTCAATGTGGAAAAAATATCATTTGCTCGTTACGAGCAAATGCTCTATATCCTACAATGTTTTCAATAGATATCAGTAATAGGGGTGCTAAAAGGTGCTTCTATGGAAGAAAAAGTTATTGATGTGATCCTATATTTCTACCACTACTGTATCGGTATAACGATGATGTTTGAACGCCAAATTTAAAATTGTCTGTTGTAACTGGTTTTAAATCAAATCTTTTAACGAAATAGATAGCATAAATAAATTAAAAATTATCTAATATTCGGAATCAATTTTGTTGCAAAAATGTGAAGTCCCTGATCAGACGCTGCCTTCTAAGGCGAAGTCTGACCTGGGACAATACTTATTTGCTATGTCGACTTTTGTTGCCTATGGCGGTGAAAAGGTTTATATACAGTTAACACAACATACCGGTTTAAGCCGGAATTTTGATCTATTTTTGATTGCCCCAAACCTAAGAGTCAAATTAGGAAGACAGTAAATATTGATTGGTCTTAGATATGGTTTTAAAATACGTCCAACGTTTTGATGCAGAAGTAGAAGACCTTACTTGATTTTTTCTTTATAAATCAAGTTAAGTACATGTTGTAAGCGAGTTTACTAAACTCAATATGACAGAGGCACCCCTTTCAAAATTTAATTAGTCCCTTTAAAGCAGGAAAAAAATAGATGATTTGTAAGGTAAATTAATTCAATTTAACTTAACCATAATTTTGAACTTCGTGTTAGTTTATGTGATTCATTGAGGTATTAAGTTATTAACCTTTGTTCTCCACATGCTATATTTAGACCAATCCACAGTGTAACATAGACAGTTTTTGATGAAACGATGCATATCTAGGCAAAACGGACGTGCCATTTCTGAATTATATTGAACATATTGTAGGAAGTGGAATACTTGTTTGTAATGAGCAAATGCTTAAAAGGCGTTTGCCGCAGTAAGCGTGATTTGTTTTTCTAAATAATAGATTTTGTTGAAACTTTGTAGTTTGAAAGACCATGCAAATACTTGTTGAACTATGAAATAAAAAAATAGGGGTCACCGATATTTGAAAGATTTTATTGACTCTTTTTTTATGTGACCAAGTTAACACTTTTCTACGGTTTAGACCATATAGAACCATTTACCATTACACTCATATCAACGATTAATTAAATGCAATGTGAAAAATGCATATGCATTTTTCACATTGCATTTAATTA
>JAULCE010181640.1:0-11604 GCA_032359355.1 Macoma nasuta | reverse complement strand
TCTACTCTTTTTGCATGTCACTAATGCTGGTTTTGTCATGACACGGTCCAAATGTCATTTTGAATTGTTTAGAAAAAACATTATAGGAAATGGAGCATTTGCTTGTTCTGAACTAATGCTACATTTCCCACCATGTTTCAATAGTTGGCTGCTGCAGGTGCCAAAAGGTGCTTCTATGGAATGAAAGAGGAATAAGAGTTTGTCTTGTAAAATCCATCCTATGAGAAAAGAGGTTTAATTCTTGCATTGCACGCTGTGACAACAAAAATCAGATGCATTTATGAGGTAAAGGGCCAATTCACATCCAAACATAAGAAAAAGGAAAAATCATTCTCAAATTGAAGTAATGCACCAGTTTTTAAACTTAACCTTCTTTCTGTAGTCATGCTCAAATCTAGTAAAAAGGGAGTATTATTCAAAGCAGTGTGAAAATTAAAATAAAAAAATATCCTCCATCCTAGACTGAACACTGCATTTGGTCATTAGGTCTAGTCTTATGAAAAAACACAAACCTCTTGCCCCTTTATCCCTATTGCAGGTAACAAACACATTATGATCGCTTGGTGAAAAACTAGTGGAACTCCTTCACAAATGTGAAGGAGTTACAATAGTTTTGCACCAAGTCCATCGATTTGGAGTAAAGGGTTAATGTTTATACCAATGATGCAAGTTTTTTCTTGGGCCACATTTTTTGCTCGGGATAAGCATTCACATCCAAGGAAATTAGGGTGAAATTTTCAATACTCCAAAGAGGGGTCTTATGTGACAGGCTTCAAATCCACCAAAAGTGTGATACTTCATTTGGTTCACGATATCAGATAGACTTTACAAAATCAGGGACTAAATGGTCACTTCACTGAACTGCTTCAGCGGCTAAATTCACTGGCAAAAAACAAATCTTCAGCTAGAAAATCACTTTGCAGTTTTTTTGTGTATCAACAACCTTGTTACCTGTCCATTTTTTCTCTCTCTCTCACATCACCCCACAGACCCTGTGGTCAGAATGGAAAGATGCAGCAAAGGTGTGTATTTGTTGTATTTCTTAAGTCACATTTTCTTTCTCTCTCTCTCTCAGCTTATCAGAATATGTTTTCAAAGAGGCTCCAGAAATTTTGCAAAATTAAGAGAAAAGCAGCATAATTATTTTCCAAAAAGTTTGAGGAAACAATTGATCACACGTTCACAGATTATATAATTTTCAGATTAGTGTTACCCTGTCAATGATGAATGTTTTATTTAGGACTCTGCCCACTCTGAAATTATGAACTAAAGAATCATAACAATGGCCTATTAATGGATTTTAGTTTGATTTCCATATGAAATAATATAGAATTAAACTTAATTGATTTTATTTGCATACAGTGCAGGCCCTGATCAGAGGGCTCCTAAAGGAGCCATCTGATCAGGGTCTACACTGTGTGCAAGCCTTATCAATATCAAGCACATCAACCATAGGTGAACCATAGCTTAGGTTAAACTTGATTAGAAGCAGTAATGTCTACATTATTTAATAACAATAGATCCAGACTGTTTGTTAAATATATCATCTGGCTTTGGAGGCTTAGAATGTATGTTTTTAGTGCGCTTGGTGTGTTTGATATAATGTTGGTATTTGAAATGCATGTATGGAGGTGGTTGCAAAGTATGACTGTAATTTGATTACCCAAAGTATTTGGCAAGCCAGACATGAGTGTAGACCCTGACAAGACTGCTCCTGCAGGAGCTGTCTGATCAGGGTCTTCACAATCTACCTCTCTGTCAAATTATTTTAAACTTCATAAGTACATGATCTTAAAATGAGTTGTTCTTTTGTTAGCCTGCTATTCACAACTATGATGATTTTTCAAACAGTTTAGATCCAGATCAGATGCCAAGTTACTCTGCATCTGATCTGGAACCAAGCTGTTTGACACATAGAAAATAGGTGTACAAAATTAATTTACAGAAAATCAGATGATATTTAAGTATGAAGCAGAGGACATATTGAGCAGACGACGATTTTTGAAGCAGACTAAGTATTAATGACAGAGATTGCTTTGGGATTTCCAAATACTTAGAGTAATCTTAATTATTCTCTAGCATATAATTAGGGCTCCAGATAAGCTTGCATGAATGATGCATTTTTTGACCACTCTTTAGAATCGTCTTAAAAGAAAATTCTGGGTAGAACCACTGACCTACCGCAAGCCAGCCGGAAGGCTTCCTCACATAAAGATTTTCACCTCGGGCGAGGCTCGAACCCACAGCGGTGAGGGACCAAGGGATTTGAAGTCGGACTTTAACCCCTCGGCAACGGCGGACCCACAGAATAATGTAACAAACAGGAATAAAAAGGTGAGTAATTAAACTCGGTATGATGAATTTAGGGTTTACTAAAATTTACTACAGTGCTATTTTATGTATGCTATGAGCTAAAGCAACAGTCTACTACCCAATGAGTAGAAGATGATGCAAGGTTAGTAAAATTTAAAGACGGAATTATTTAAACCTTTGTGATGACATCCTTATAGTTAAGTGAAACATGATTTTATAGGTAGTATATGACATGTTCCTTAATATGCTATACTAAGCTTAATCACAATGAAAGCATTTGCTATCAACACACAGTAGAAAAAGAGCATGTTGAGAAAGTGCTTCATTTCCAAACATGTGTTTAATTGTTATCTGCTACAGTGGCAATAAAGGAGAATCTACGGAGCAAAGGTTAAACTTAAATGCGAGGTTTAAAGCATGACTTAATACAAAGCACTCGAAATGCAAACCGAGCTAGACGAACATGATGTCTGAATTAATTGTTTGATATTCAATTATTTATGTCAGTGTATACTGTTTTTGCTACTGCACTGTTTCCAAAACACTAGGCTTTTTATATCAACATTTGATGAAAGAAGATTTAATCTGAACACTCAGCACGTTCATAGTACTATAATCTCATAAACAAGCATGTACGGTTCATGAGTTTAGGATTTATCAGTCATAAACCAAGAAGAACACTTTTGTATGACAAGATAATGATTAAAATAAAAGAGGTCAGGTAAACAACTTAAACCTTTTTTCATTTAAGTGCCAGAAAACTTTTATCCATCGACCCCATAAATAAGGTCCCGTAGTATATCCTTCTACGCCTGTAAAGTGAGTCTTGATTTATTACATCTACCTGGTGAGATGTTTAAAAAGCTCGAACTCCATTTGCACGCCGGTATTGGATGCTGAAAGGAAAAGGGACACTCGGACATAGCAATGGCAATCAGAGTAGCCCCAGACCAGCCGCCACGTCAGTGACATGGCGGCTGGTCAGGGTCTACACTGTTTGGAATTTGATTGGACATCCCATTCTACCTTTAAATGAATACAAATGGAGAATTTCGTGACTGGATGCTGGAATAATATCGCTGAAAAAGAGATGAATCAGCGCTTTTTATATGTTCGAGTGCCTCTTTTCCTGTGACGTCGGCCATGTATATATATGTGTGTATCATAACGACACTATCTAACCTAAGATACCGATAAAACAATATTTCTTATTGGATATACATGTACTTCGTAGTGTATGGTATCAGGTATAGCATTGGCGATGGTGCTGGTGATCTTTTGAAACGTACTAATTATATCATATCTGAGAGGGACTCATCTTAAATATGGCACATCGCGATGAAATTACTAGAAAGAAAAATACTAAGCATAACAGGGGTATAACCGAAAATGCCACAGGTGGTTTAGTGAGAAAAGATGGTGTGGGGAGGTTATAAAGATCAGCAACGTTATAATGCTTAATTTCTATAAACAGGGTTAAAAAAACCCTCAGGCTCGATCTCAGGTCAGATACTGAGTTACTCGGCGTATGACTTGGATCCAATATGTAAGCACATGTAGTCATGTGGTGAAAGGCGAGATAAGGATTAAATGATAAATCAACATTCTAGACCAAGATTTGTGTACAAGTAGGTGAAATTAGATGTCCAGTCTGTACCAGTTGTCAGTTCTTTACTAGCTCTTTAATGTATGTTTAGTTTTATCTTGTTTTCTTAAATATTTAGTCAACAATATCAAATATTGAGTAAAGATATATGCAATGAGACTGTATAAACAAATAAAAAAGCCCGTTACCAGATTTGATACTTTGGGCAAAACAAATCCATTGTCTTTTTTTAATTGTTTCACCTTTCATGCCGTAGGGTATGCTTAGATATAATTATCATTTCCCTGCTTTCCATAATACTTTGCGTGGACTGCTTATAACTGGATTCCATCCATTTAGACATTCATTTCAAACTTGGAACACCTGTATGTAGTGACAAGGGCGATCGACAAGGGCCACATCTATGACAATAGTGATGTTCCTCTTGTGACAGGCAAATGTGAGGCAAGCCATGTGGTCTGTGGCCACCCTTGTATTAAAGACTTGATATATTGGTAATAAAGGAATTGAAGTGTCTGATCAACAGTTGTTTCGTACATTTTGTGGCTGGTTCTGTATGGCAATGATTGCAATAATGAGCCCGGTCGCCTACAAAGCTAGTCTACTCTATCGACGCCTCAGTCACCTAAACCGCGATTGCAAATAGTGCAGCCCGTTTTCGGTTCAATGACTTCTTCACTGTTTGCACAACGCTTAAGTACCATGATCTATTATGTTTTCCGATTAAATAGTCCATCTGAAACAAAATGAAACATATAATTTTAGATCTTGCGCCAAAAAGAGTTGAAATAGATATTGACATATTGAAAAACAAATTCACCGGCAGAGTATGCATACGATATAAATCAGAGAGAATGGGGTATTGCGTGCTTAATTGACTTACGCGATCAGAAACATTCGATCATCCAGACACTAATTATTTCACCATGTTTCTGTCATAGCACGCTTCCGGAAAAGTTCATCCTTCAGAAGAAAATAGAACTGCACAATATCTCAACAATATCAAATCGATTTATATTCAGGAAACGGAAATATGGCTGTCAATGGATGTCCGAACATACATGTCCAGCGATGGAACTTGTCTGATAATTATCACCAAACTGATTGTTAGAAAAAACTTTGATCTAGATAAGATGGTACTCAATAGAATACCTAATACAGATTATACTAGATTACAGTCTGTAATTAACTCTGCAATAAGGTGTGACTTGCAATATTGAATATACTATGAAATAAATCAAATCTCGTAATATCGAAGTCGAAGAATTAAGTTCCTACATTGGGTAGCACGAACGGATAAAAATAGTCCATAAACTTCGCCAAATTACTACAAAGCAAACACCTACATTTTTGTTTCGGTATTTATGACGAAGGTTTACCTCGACGACAAATTGGTAGATGGCATATGGTTAAAGTGTGCATTCACATTATCAAATTGGATTGTTTTACGACAGTTTTCAAGTGTTCGTCTAAAGAAGATAACTTCGCCATCTAATAAAATGATTGAACATAATAAGTGTCATCGATCATCGTAACGGGTGGTCTCAACAAATCGACGTGCGTAAAAACATTTTCGGGATAAATTTTGGCTGACATGCGAGAACACACAAATGCTGATTTCGGATGCTTTGCGTGTTATGAATTCAATACCAAAACATAAATGAAAAGGAAATTGATAAATCAAACACAGTTCGTTGTAGGCTTGCACCTTTAAACATTACGTACAGGGTATATTATTGAATTTTGAGTCGTATAAAGTAGACATTACAGTGGCAGAAAATATATGTCAGATATGATTCTGAAAACATTGTGGTAAAAGAAGCAGTGGTAATTTTTCTACAGTGTTTTCAAAATTATTCTGCTACAGAGACGCTTATACACGATATTATTGAGTAAAAGCCAACATGTGAAAAAAAGCTATTACATAACTTCCTTACTAGTTGACCAATTAAGTCATCTATTAAGTCAATATTGGCATCGTTAAAATGATTGTTTTACATGTAATCCATAATCGGAAACGCAGGAAAAAGGGTACCTACAGCATTCTAAGCAATAATGACTCATAGATGCCACCGCATTTTCTTATAAATATATTCGTTGTTTAGAACTCGTTAAAGGAAATAGAAAATTGGATATGCAAACAGTGTATGCTCTGATTATATGCTGCGTTTCTAACACGGTGCCGTATCAGGATCTACACAGATAACAATGCCGTAAGGGTCTTATTCTCAGCCGTTACCATATGGGCCACGTCACGCGAAAAGGGGCACTCTGACATATTAAAAAAGTGCTGACTCAGCTCTTTTTCAGCGCTATTATTCAAGCATCTAGTCACGAAATTTACCATTTGTATTCATTTAAAGGCAGAATTGAATGTCCTCTAAGATTGCAAACAGTGCAGACCCTGACCAGCCACCACGTCAGTGACGTAGCTGTTGGTCTGGGGCTACACAGTTTGTTATCTGTAAGCGCCCCTTTTCGCATGACATGGCCCATATAGTTAAATACCCTGTAGAATTGCTGTTATAATTCTCAGATTTGACAAGCTTTGATATATAATAACACTTAATAGAAATCTATTCAAAATGATTGGACAGAGAGGCAAGCTGTGAACACCCTGTTCAGATTGTTTCTTTGCTATTTGCTCATGCCTTACTAGATGTATTATTAGAGTAATTAGTACTAATTACAGTAACTATAGTTTGCTTTATTCTGGATAACAAAAGCTCATGCCTTTCTAGATGTATTATTAGAGTAATTAGTACTAATTACAGTAACTATAGTTTGCTTTATTCTGGATATGAAATAATTTTGAAACATTGAAGTTCTTAAAACAGGGGTCATCTAAAGGAACTGTTTGACCAGGGTGCTTATGCTTCTTCTATCATTACTCCTTCAATATTCACACTGTGTGTGCCGTCTCTTTTGAATATTTAGCAAGTTGACAGTCTTTTCACTTTACTTTGTTATTTCAGTGGTGGACTACGATTCTGGGGAGGAATCTTTTCAGCTGACTGTTCGAGTATCAGATGGTACAACCTCATTAGAGATTCCCATCCACCTCACGATTGGAGCGGTCAACGAGGACACTCCGGCATTTGCCACGAACCCTACTGTAACAGTTGCAGAGGATGAAACAGTTGGAACAACACTGACAACGTACACGGCCATCGACACAGATGCCTCCCCTCATGATATTGTGAAATACCAGTTAAATCCTGGTAAAAATAACACTTAACTTTACCTCACAGTTACGCCTTTCCACCCTATGTTAGTACATGACTTTTGAAAAAATTGTGGGAAATGGAGCATTTGCTCATAATGAGCAAATGCTCCATTTTCCGCAATATTTTCAAAACCATTCAAAATTGGCATTTTCGTTGTCATAAGATATTTTAAAATTGTTTCATCACTTGCTTTCATTTGGGGTGAGTCTAAAAATATAACATATTAGGTAAAAGGGATAACTGTTACACACATATTTGATAGTAACATATTACTAGGGTAACACTAGTTTGTTGCACTCAATGACAATCAGGGGCTATATTTATAAAGCTCCTAAGGTAAATCTCAAACTTAAGTGAAATATTAAAATGCAGATTTCCAATTTATTTTTAATTATACTTCAATGAAACTTTGCATGCTTGTGAAAAACGTAGTTTTTCAAAAGCATGCAAAGTTTCATTGAAGTATTGTGGGTACAAATAGAGAAATCTGCATTTGAAATTTTCACTTAAGTTTGATATTTTCCTTTATAGGAGCTTAATGAATACAGCTTCTGTAAGTATTCATGCCTGTTTCATTATTGGAAAATCTCATGGGTCCAAGTTAACTTCACATTTTAAATCTTGGTGGGAATTCCACAACCCATTCTCAGACTTGGGCCTCAAGAATGGCTCCCAGCTTCTACCAGAATGGCTGTAGCTGGGATTCATTCTTGAGTCCCTAGTTTTGAGAATCGGTTGGTGGTTTCAAGGGAAGATTTATAACCACTTTAGTAACATTTGAGTAGATGTAGGCATTTGCCTTGGCGCCATTAACAGTATGTCATCTGGCCCATAGTGTAGTGGAATAAAGAAATGCCATTTTCTGTCCATATTTGGGATACGATCTGCAAAAACAGGCCTTGTGGAAGAGCCAATAATATGGTCTCTCATCAGTTGACATCTTTCCCAAGCAAGTTTTATGCCTCCACCACTAAAAGTGTGTGTGTGGGGGTGGGGGGCATATAGATTTGCCTTTGTCCGTCACGAAATAATTGTGTCGCGCGTAACTCTAAAAGCGTTTGTACTTCAGACTTGAAACTTGATAGATATATTACTCAGGCTGTGAACTTGTGCACCTGGGTATTTTCATTCGTCCAAAACTAATATTTACGGAGTTATGAGCCTTTATTGTGTGAAAATGTGGCATTTTATCCCGAAAAGTTTGTGTCTCACATAACTCTAACTACATTCATACTACAGACTTGAAACTTCATAGATATATTATTCAGGGTGTGAACTTGTGCTCCTGGGTATTTGCATCCACCCAAAATAAATATTAACGGAGTTTTGGGCCTTTATTGTGTGAAAATATGGCATTTTTGACAAAGCGGAAGTGGGGGCATCTGTGCCCTATGATCACATTTTCTAGTTAAATAAAACTATTATGCCCTTTTTGTTTTTAATCCTTTACCTGGTAATTATACATTTTTATCGTCCGTCCGTCCGTCCGTCCGTCCGTCCCGAAAAGTTTGTGTCACGCGTAACTCTAAAAGCGTTTGTACTACAGACTTGAAACTTCATAGATATATTACTCGGGGTGTGAACTTGTGCACCTGGGTATTTTCAACCGCCCAAAATTAATATTCACGGAGTTATGGGCCTTTATTGTGTGAAAATATGGCATTTTTGACCCGAAAAGTTTGTGTCACGCATAACTCTAAAAGCGTTTGTACTACAGACTTGAAACTTCATAGATATATTACTCAGGGTGTGAACTTGTGCACCTGGGTATTTTCAACCGCCCAAAATTAATATTTACGGAGTTATGGGCCTTTATTTTGTGAAAATATGGCATTTTTGACGAAGCGGAAGTGGGGTCATCTGTGTCCTATTGCCACATTTTCTAGTTACAATTTGTGAGGAAGGACACAAAGATTTTCCTCACTTATTTCTACTTCTTTCCGCGATTTTGATGGACTGTACGTAAATAATGTGCACCCTGATTTGTTTATCGCGACTCGGTATTGGAATATTTTGGCTTTTACTTACATCATAGTATGATTATTGCTGCACTGAAAATATTGAGAAATGTATATAGATATTCTAAAAATAAACTTATAGGATAAAACAAGCATAGTTTTATCTTAGTAATAAGGTATTAAGATGCACATATTTCCGGTGTGGTGTTGGCCATATTGACACTGGCAGAAAAATGCCATAGGATTTAGCATATTGGCTAATTATGCTAATTATTGGCTAATAATGCTAATTATATTCACAAAATTATGAATAACTAAGTCATTATAAAACAATGACAGTTCAAATTGTATATGTCAACCAGGACAACGCAAAAACTAATTTGAGATAACATTTGCCGAGGAAAGGAAGGTGTGTGTGTGTTTGTGTGTGTGGGGGTGATAACGGGGTAACGGTCTGGATCTACATTTTTTCTGGAAATTAAAAGATATGGTTTGCTCAGAGTGTTTGCTGTAACAATATTATAATAATGTCAGTTAATATTATGTTGATAAAGTTTGAATCTCAATGTCAAGCTGTACTTTATGTGTACTGACTTAAAAATAAAAAAGTACGGTGACACCCTTATTTTTGTGCCTGATTTTGATAGATAAAAGCATAAAGATTTTGTATGGATTTTTTTTTATAAAAATCTGATTACTGAACATTTAAAAAACAACTTTGAAAAGTAGCCATGGCAATTGTGTTCTAATTTTTTAATAAAATATGTAATTTTGTTTTTAATCATGGTTTGATTTCTTCATAGTTGCAATTTTGACCACCTGTTGATTTTTGTTAATTAAAAATGAAGTGTTTTCAACCAGATTATGTGTAAACAAAATAAAATTGAAATTGAAAAAAAATTGTTTTACTTTAAATGTTTTGTCTATGAAACAGAAGCCGCACCTGCCGAAAAATGAGATACTATAAAAAAAAAGGCTCATAACCTGTTTCTAAGGATGGTAACCCCACTTTTTTATTTTATTTTTTTAATAGCCAATATATTTTATCTTTTTATAGCCAATATCATATACAAACAAGACAAAAACTCTTAAAAGATCTGACTCTCAAAAAAATGATGAAACTGTAGCGATCGTTTTTAAGCATCACAGGCAGAAATTTGGGTTTCGAAAATTATGCATTTTCTCAATGTTTCAAGAAAGCTTCTAGGTCAATTTTCAAAAAAACAATATTTTTGCTGTTGATGCTTAATTAATTATTCTAAGGGTAACGTGCCATTCTTGTCCAGTACACTGATATGTTATATGCATTTTTCTATTAAATGGAATCTTGTTATTATTCACAGCGGATAAATAACTTATAGGCTGTTACTAAGTCTTAGGATAAATTGCCTTTTTATAACTTTCAATGTTATACTCGGAGTAATCGTCTTACAGAAATTCTAACTTAATCTACTTGTACAAAAAGTGAGTTTATTATGAAATTATTGGAATTATGAAATTTGGATTACTTTTGTTTGCTGTTCATCGATGTATAAACGCCGACCTGATCACGCACACCAATTTACATGAATTCATTCTGAATTTATGCAGTTTTTGCGTGCTCTGGTCGGCAATTATATTTCTTTAATTATTATGATTTTATTTCCCGTATAACACTATAAATTACATACATTTAAATTTCAATAGGTCTCTCTCTCAAAAACTGTCCTTACAAGATGGAGAAACATCTCTCTTTTTTGTAGGGACATGTACTCACAAGGTGGAAAGACGATCTCTCTTTTTTGTGGTGACACACACCTCGATGAGTAATGCACAACTCTCTCTTGGATTGTCAGTTCTTTTTAACCCTTTATGAACGTCATAATTAGTTTTTAACGTTTTATTTTAAAAAAAAAGAGAAAAACCTTGTGAGGACAAAAAGTGTCCTCACAAGGTGGAGAGACAATCTCTCTTTCTTGTGGGGACATGTCCTCACAAGGTGGAAAGACGATCTCTCTTTTTTGTGGTGACACACATCTCGATGAGTTATGCACGTCTCTCTCTCAGATTGTCAGTTCTCTTTAATCCTTTATGACCGTCCTAATTCGTTTTTAACGTTTTATTTTTAAAAAAGAGAGAAAAACCTTGTGAGGACAAAAAGTGTCCTCACAAGGTGGAGAGAGAATCTCTCTTTCTTGTGGAGACATGTCCTTATATAACTTATATCAGAATACTGGACGAGAATGAACCATATTGGAAGTATGGTGTTCCGTTAAGGCCATTGCGGTTTCACGCTTTCGCCCTCAGCGCGAAATAGCGAAGACGGGATTTTGACACTTTTCTTGTAGCGCGAGAACGCGAGAATATGAAATATTGACGCGAAAACGCGATGGGAAAACTATTGCGTTCTCGCGCTACAAATCTCACAAATCCTACGTTCCGCCAAGGCGAAATCGCGAGAACGCGATATTCATACCGCGAGAACGCGATAGTTTTCCCATCGCATTTTCACGTCAATGTT
>JAULCE010181529.1:0-11606 GCA_032359355.1 Macoma nasuta | reverse complement strand
TTTGTTCAGAGGTCAACACAAATCTAGATCTATAGGAAAACCTAAAAATATATAAAAAAAAATATGCGGAAAAGTAACGTTGCACTTTCGCACGATTTTTTTAAATGCCTCGAGTAGGTGACTGGTGAAAATAAACACGGGATAATCTACGGTGCAATTTCGCTTTTTCTTCGGGGCGACTATTGATGGAGAAAAAAATGCGAAAGTGCAACAGTACGTTTTCTCACCTTTATTTTCGACGGTCAATTGAATCATCCTACGCAAAGTATCGTAAAAAGTTATCCTGATGTCTTAAAAAATGCGATAATGTACCGTTGGAATTTCGCATTTTTTCTTCATCAATAGTCAGTCCGCAAAAAATGCGAAAAGTGCTACTTGAGGCAGCTAAATAATGCGAAAATGCTCCCTTGCATTTTCGCATATTTTATTACATTTTAGGTTTTCATATAGATTTGTGTTGGCAGCAATAGGATTCCGTAGTTTTCTAATGCCGATGCTCGTTTTTATCAATTTTAGGAAATTCGTGTTATAAATTTCCGTATTGAATGCCCACTCATGTACTTTCCTCTATAAAATACTGTTGCCGGAAGTGTTTAAGATTACTGCTTTAGTATCATATACGTAGGTGTGTGGGTGTGTATATTTATGCACGAGGTGACCTGATTCTCGTCTCTATAGCCGACCACGTTTTTGCGTCTTAAACCTACCTGGCATATCGAGGCAGTTTGCCTGTTATATAATGCGGCATGTTGAATGCATGCTTGCAGAGACCAGCATGGTGGTTTGTTCGTGTGAATGGGTTATATTGACAAACAAATCCACTTTATCTTGGCGATAATTGTGGGAACCAGATCATATCTAAATCAGACGCTGAGCAAGATCTAATATATTTTACGCTAGGGAAAATTGACTTTCAGTCTTTAAGCGACTGTTACCTAACAAGCACATACGACAGACGGGAATATGATGAGACGTCAAATGAAGCGGTGAGAATGTGGCAGGGGTGAGGCGCGTACATCGGGATACACTCCATTCTTTACCATCTTACGCATTGTCAAATTGTTTCTACAGTTTGGAGCATGATCGGACGCCGAAAGTCTTGGTGTGTGATCTTTCATCAAACAGTTTGACACATGCAGTAATATAAATCGTTCAAAAGGTGGTCAGAGCATAGCCATGTTTCCAAATCACTTGCGTTTCGTTTGCGTTTCGTTATGGTTGAAATGGTAAAAAATAACATATTATCCAATATATCTAGATGCATGAGATATGCTCCTTGTTTTTCAACCAAATCCTATGTTGCGACTATTTATTTAATCTCGTCTTGAAAAGACGATAGTTGTGAATTGTCATAACTGAGGGTCAGGCAGAGTTTAACTTATATACGCTTATCTGGAACCGTAAGAGTCTGGTAAACTGAATAAATAAACGGAGAGGGGGAGTTGAACCATTGACCCCCGCGAGTGTTGACTTACCAGGCGCTGACAACACGACCACCAACAAAACTGCTGATCCGTTAATATTGGCAGATGAAGCGGCGCCACACTCAAATATGTTTGAACTATAATTTTACAGTAATGTCTCGTTAGTACGGACATGTCGGTGGCTTAGAAAAAATCAGGAAAAACGAGATTTTCGGATTAACGAATAAACAGTTTACCCTTTAAATGCTTTACATCATTTCAGAAGCTTCTACTTTTGATGGTAAATTTCTTGTGATATAATTATAGTTTTACAAACAGTTCAGCAAATGATGGTAGGGCATTACAAGAGCCCTATTATCTGGCTCTACACCAGAGATAGCTAGGATTCAGGTTTAACGGATTCTGGATACACGAGACATCACTGTATCAGCTGACTAGCCTCGCCAATACAGACACTAGTTTCCGGTTAAGTATTTTCTAATCAGGGACAACACTGTTGCCCGTAGAATTCTCGTTTGCTTGATTTCTTAACCTTGTTCGATTCGTTCTGTTGTCTGAGTGTCAAACAGCGCGGATCCGGATCAGACGCCAAGCTACGCGGCGTCAGATCCGTATTCCAGCTGGTTGCCGACATAGCTATGGCCGCAATAAACTACTGAATAAGCTTTGACTTGTTAGCTGGGCTATATTTTTGTTGAATGAACTGTTTGCATTGTGGTATATGGTTAATGTTGGAAACACTTTGATGTACAAGATGGCACATTGTAGCAACGACTGAAGGGTCAACAAAATGGTGAGTATATGAGGAGAAAAGCAGACGTGTTTGTCTGTCAGGTGCCTAAATAAATACCGACGTAACTGGTCCGGCCGGGTCACACCTTACCTTGAACTGGCACCAGGTCACATTCTACTCTGAGTAAACCAGTTCCAGTACACTCTTTTATCCATTATCACAGCGATCGCGACCAAAGAAATATCGTCAACAAGCTTGGACCCAGATCAGACACCGAGTAACTCGGCATCCGATCCGAATTCGAGCTGTTTGACACCAGGGCAACATTTTCACCAAAGTTCAAGAGAGTCGAACAAGGTTAAAATATTTTTTGGCGACAGGATAAGATTTAAAATCCGTTGATCCTGGCAAAATAACTTTACAAACGACAAATACTGTTTTACTTAATACTAATGGAAGTAAATAAAATAAAATAAATGCATCCAATTAAAAAAACACAGACTACAACAACTATGCGAAAAAAGGGGTTTAAACTGTTTCCTATATTAGAAATATAATAGCGTTATTACTATTCTTCTGCTACTAAGAGGTCTACTGACCGTCTACACTCTTAGCTGTAGTATTGTTAACCTCTTTACTGTTTACCCCGAACAATAGTGTCATATGAACAGCTTAGATCCGGATGAGTCACTCGGCGTCTCACCCGGATCCAAGCTGTTTGACACTCGGACAATATTTTTAAGATTCTGTGAAGTTTGAAAATGAACCAGACGAAATATTGCGCATGCGTAGAGAAATACCCGGCAGTGAAGGCGTTAAGCATTGATACAGACAATAGATACATGTATACCGTTCTGCTACAGCAGCCTATTACTGTAGCTCTACACAGGTATGCTGGTCAGTCTTACAAATACATTGGTAGAGCATCAACACACTTGTGTCTTGTGCTTAACCCAGTGATGGTATCTTGGCGTTTCATCCCGATCCTAGCTATTTGACAATCGGACAATATTTTTGCGAATATGTGAAGTTTGAAAATGAACCAGACGAAACATTGCGCATGCGTAGATTAGCACCCGGCAGTGAAGGTGTTAAACATTGATGCAGACTATAGATACATGTATAGCGTTCTGCTACAGCAGCATCTTACTGTATCTCTACATGTATGCTGGTCAGTCCGACAAATATAATACTTGTGTCTTGTGCTTAACCCTACCACTGGGTATTGACACTAGGGCAATATTTTTGCCAAACAGCTTATTTGTTCAGCAGACGAAATTTGCACATGTGCTTAATTGCTTCCGGCAGTGAAGGGGTTAACCTCACCATCACCAACAGTCAAGATAGGCAATACATTAGTTTTACCGTCAAGATAGACAATACATTAGTTTTACCGTAAGACGCAATACAACAAGAAAAATATTAAGTCGTCTTCGCTCATAGTTTTATGTTAGAAAAGTTGCTTTTAAAGATTAATCTTACCGTTTCCTCCGCGCTAGCCGTGATTATGTTTCCACAAGAGCTCTGGTTGGTTCACAAATGCGCTCTCCGATCCGAGTATTGCGACGCACTTACAGGCAACGAAGTTTTACACGAGGTGATTTATACCCACACACCGGTAATTGGACTGATTATCGGTCAATAGCCTTACACGGGACTCCTTTAACACTTTCACTGTCGGAAGCAAGTATGCACATGCGCAATATTTCGTCTGCTTCATCTTTAAACTTCACAGATAAACTTATATTTTGGCAAAAATATTGGCCGAGTTTCAAACAGCTTGGATCCGGATGAGACGCCGAGTAATCCGGATCTAAGCTGTTACCACATGACACTATGTTTCGGTGTAAGCAGTAAAGGGGTTAAGGTAACTGTTCCATGTGTTGTTGGGTAAATGTTTTGTTTTTATTTGTGATGATAAGGCTTATAATATATATTGCACATACCTTGATAAGACATTGCAAACTTCAACTGTACAACCATTTTTAACTCTTTTGATGCCAAATTCAAAATTGCAAACTACTGAACTAAATAATATTTTTTTCCTTCAAATTCTTAATCAAGGGGCTAACTGTATGACAAACAGTGAAGTCCCAGATTTGTCGCCACCTAAACCCTAACACCACAGAAGGCGACTGAAGTCAACATTGCAAAACGTGCAGTTCAAGACCAGACGCGGAATTAGAAAGCGTCGTCGGGTCAGGGACTTCACTTTTTTGCAACACAATTTAGTCTGAATATTAGGATTTCAAAAAAAAGCTTTAGTTTATTTAATATTTTCTGTTATTTATTTCGTGAAAATATTTGATCCAAAACCAGTAACAACCGACAATTTTAAATTTGGTGGCCAAAGGGTTAAAGGGTCCATACCACTAAATACGCCGTAAATTCCTCCGTGGTGTAGTCGAATGGAGTCCGCAATGAAATAATCCCAAACTTTTTGCCTAAAAGTAGCACGTTTGTCAGTAAAATGTGGCATTTTTGTACTATATGGCATACTGGTGTATCAATGGGGCATTTTGGTGACAATGCCAAGTGGATTAGTCACAGTTTTGAAAATGATGTGAAAGTGAAAGTAAGAGGGGTACTCAATGGGTTGCATCATGTTTGAAAATATGAGCAATAGCGGTGCATGTAAATCAGACAAAATATGTTTCTTATTTAACACATGACCCCCTATTTTTTCACTATTTTTCAAAAGGATATGAATAGAGATCTTTACAATAAACTATGTCTGCTATGTGAAATCCTCAGAAAAATTGACAAAATCAGTTTTGTGAACATATTTAATTTTACATAGGTTATATAGGGATCTGTATTTGGTGGTCTTGTACCTGAATATGTTGGGTCGGATCTTGGCTTGTACTGTTTGCTGTGGTGGCTTTAGGCGACCTTGGCGTCACGGAAAAATAATGTCGAGAATATCCTCGAGCTCTTATGTCAGCTGAGCATGTCTCTGAGATGTTAACCCTTAACCCTCCACCATAAAACGTGCGCTGATTTATCGTCTGATTTATCTTTAAACTTTGATAGATTTGCTTGAAATTCGATGAAGCTGGTTGTCCTAGTGTCAAACAGTAGCAATCCGGATCAGACGCCGTCTGATCCCGGTCCAAACTGGTTGACGATATCACTATGGTAGCGATCGACGTGATTAGGACTAGTCATATTACTTCTTTCATGAACAGGAAATAGGCAATATAGACACGAGGACTCTATATTTACATGATCGACGTGTGGGGTTGCCCTTGATGATATAAAACGTGCTTCAAGAACTTTGTTTGACCTTCTATCTGATATGCATATACCTTTTTACGCTTGTGTAGTAAATGCCTATTAATGGTTGATGGGCCCGTCAATAGCATCACAACTCATTATGTACGGTCGGTTATGACATAGAACGTCAGGAAGGGAGGTAATCGATGTGTTATTCAAAAGGGAGATATCCTAACCCCAGTTTCTGTGGATTATGACACTGAACGTCAAAACATTTGAAGTGCAATACAAAATCGAAATTCAAACGTGAAGAAAATATCATTTTGAGAAGTTTTGTGAACTCGGACAAAAACCAAGTCTATTATTTGAGATATCTCTGCATATGTATAGATGCAGTTAACCTTTTCCTCCACAGGTGATTTTAGACACACCCACGAGGAAATATTCTGATTTGAAATGTGAAAAACTTAGCGAAAAAGAACATGTCATTATGGAGCTATATGGAAATCATTGTAGGAAATGGAGCATTTGCTCGTTACGAGCAAAAGCTCACTTTTTATCATGTTTCAAAAGTCACCAGTTACAGAGGCGATAAGAGGCGCTTCTGTTGAGGAAAGGATTAAGCAAGGACCTCCACAACTCATAAGTATCCCGGCAACGTTTATAAGTACAGTAATAAAACTCTCTACAACTAAAACAATACAAGATGGCGCATTGGTGCTCTTTTAGATTATTGACTGCCTCAAGTAGTACAGACGTAATGCAGAATGCTCACCAGAGAGCGTTAGACTTTACTTATATGCTAAATGAAGCTACCAGCTGTCTTTGAAAAAATACAATACATCCTGTGTTACTGGCCGTTGTAAACAGGTTCTACTGTACAACATTTCATCTCGTATCGTTTTTTGAATAATATAGATCTATTTATGAAATATATTCATTTAAATATTTTTTTCATTTAAAATCAAACAAAGCGTATTAGCAAAACACCAGATTTATTTTATACAAAACATCAGTAGCAGTAGCGACTGTGTATAGTTGCATTAGTAACGCTTATCAAACATATTTCTGAAACCACACATGTGTCGTGAAAAATAAGCGACAGGGCACATACCCATCAATACCAAACGACACCCAACATCACCAAGAAACACTCAACATCGATATTGCAAAGGGTATTAGAGAAATTCATATTCTGTTTAAAATGATTTTTGCAAGTTTGTGTAAACGTTTAAGCATTTAACATAACTCTTGCCAATAACAAATAAATAAATTCACAGTGTTAAAAATGTTCTTCCAATTCTGCACTTCACCAATTATAGATCACACTCTCGCAGATGAGTGTAGACGCGTTCTCCGTGAACAGGTATTTCCTTAGTTGTTAAAGTAAGTACTGCATAAAATATTCATATAACGACATTATTAATGTCATAAGTGTGTTAATGTTGTATTTACGCCCTGCATCTACCAATTAATTAAGCCAAAAACGAAGCGACGAGCCACTCGATATTTGCTGTAGTCCAAAGCTGGATATTATTAAACTTAAAAATTAACTTCGTGCTCAAATCTCCCTTTGGATCTCATTCTTTAGTTTTACCAGGAATAACTGAAACTGATTTCAGTGACCTGATTTTATACATCGATGACGTAGACAGTCTGCTAAAGGTATATATTCAATTGGGTTGTGCCTTGAAATGAGTGAAAGAGAAACAAAACCCAGAGTTTTGAGTTCTTATTAAGTTACTGTTTGTAAAAATAATCCACACTCTTCACTCATGTAGATACGCACTGACCATGTCTAGGCTACTAATTAAGACTACCAAGATAACACAGAGCGAAATTGCCCGCTACAGTCGAGCAAGACCAGACCGACGGAGTACAGCAAAACCTAGTTAAACCGGACACTCTCTAAACCGAAACTATGACTTAAATGTGGAATTTGAGACAGGCTACAACTAAATGTAGGCAAAAGTTAACAGAAAGCTCAATTTTCTGCAATATAGAGGGTATCAAATGAGTGTGTGTTTAGTATTGAATTTATTGAAAAAGTTGGATAAAATGATATATTTTGCGAGCCTTGGCGAGCAAAATATAGTTTTATCCAACGAGTAAATAAATTCAATACTAAACACACACGAATTTGATATCCTTTTTATCACATAGACCAGAGTTAAAATGAAATAGTAAATTTTACTACTTTCACTTTCCTGTTCATATGACGGAAGTGAAAAAAACAATCATTAAACAAATTTTTTTTCATATTTGAACACAAAAGTCATTATGACAAAATGAAAAAAAAATAGCCCAAAAAACTAATTTGCATAATATATGCACTCTCAGACAGTGCCATATGATTTATATTGCACTGTGATATCTGCACGGTTATGTGATAACAGGCATTATTAATCAGCAACCTGCATTAACAACCCAACATTTTCTTTTTGTAAAAAAAACGTCCGGTTAAGAGAGGTTTTACTGTATGTCTTAAAGGAGTAGCTCAGCGTCCATATTATTTTAAACTCTGGCTACACATTCACAAGGAATTGAAGAACATACTATTTCGAATTTTACAATAGACGGCCTTTTTGAAATCGACATTTTTTGCAGACGACAAATTATGCTAATATAATGAGGCGTAAAGATTTGCTTCAGTAAATAGAAAACTACGTTTCTGATATAATAAGACTTATTTATATGGCAAAAAGTGAAGTCCCTGATCGGACGCCACCTTGGAAAGGCGGCGACTGATCTGGGACTGCACTATTTGCAATAGCGCATTAAGGCGATTATGGCGCCGAAATAGCTGACTAAGGCATACCCTTTATATCGTTATAGAAGAATTACGTTTGGCTAAAAGCAAACAGCATATACCTTGATCAGACGCTACTTCTGAGACGTGACGTCTGGTCTGTGTTCTTATTGTTTGCAATGTATAAACCCGTAGGAAACAAGTAAAATTGTCCTTTGCAAACAGTAAAACCCAGATCAGAGCTCTCCTCTTATAGCCCTCTGATCTGGAGTTACACTGTTTGCATATATTGCATGTCCAGCTAGAGTATATACTGTTCTTAGCAATGTATTTAATATCATTTCATAATTAAGCGTTATATGATTCTTAAAACTATTATTCATGATAGGCGGAATCTTATATAAATATTATGCATAGAAATGGCTGCACAGCAGTGCACACAGGCATAGTTTTTCATGCGTTCATTACATACTTCAAGGTGTAGTATATGTATAACATATTGCTATTTGACACTTACTCCCTTATTCAAAATTGACGTCTGGTCAAAATAATTGCCAACTATTAAATTTCAAACATCGTCTGATAATAATTAAACGTTGGTAGAATTGAGGTATAAATTTGTGATTTCACGGCTTACTCGGCATCTGATCATGATTCACGTTTTAACTTTAATTAGTGCAGTCAAGTTGGTGCAAGTAGAGTCCGCTCTACACTGTTTGCAATGTCTTATTATTTAGCTATGGTGAAGAAACACTTTTATCCATTCCTCAACAGAAACGCCCTTTGAAAGCATTGTAGATAAAATGGAGCATTTGCTCTTAACGAGCAAATGCTCCATTTCCTACAATGATTTGAAAACAATTCAAAAATGACATTTGTCTTTTGCCTAGATTTTCATATTTTCCATGAGATTCTTTCCTTGGAGATTAGTCTGAAATAGCTAGGATGAAGAAATACTTTATAACTTACGTGTATATCCGCCTTCCCGGTGTCTGATACTCTCCTGTATACGTACAAGTAGGCTCAGTACATATATACTCCGTAATCAAAACCGAAGCTGCTATTCGGATAGTCAAACCTGTATTGATCGGACTCTCAAGACGAGGCATGTATTGTATTTAGAGTCACTTAATGCAGAACAAGGTAGTGCAAAAAGCTCTCAAAAGATATTTCTGCATTACTTTCGTTTTGCATTAAGTAACCATATGTCATTTATAGTAACTATGCTATCTAATTTGGTGGCCTATCCAGGTCTGACTGTACTTGTGTTATTTGTCAGATATCAGGCTATACCTGAAATTGTCGTCTCCTGATATGTGAGCCTTGTTAGTTTTTGCTCCAAGCTTTTGTTGAACTCACGAGTGTATATGTGTCAAACAGCTTGGATCCGGATCAGACGCATAAATGTTGGCGTCAGACCTAACCTGAATCTAGGCCGTTTGGAACTAGTAACATGATCGCGATATGCATGTTAAGGTTTGACATAATTATTGTGAACTTCGGAAAACAAGCTTCAAATAATTGTCACCGTTGTATTCAATTACTTGACAGTATGCATGGTCTTTACAAATGTCATAGAGTACAAAACGTCCCGCATGCTATAATAATGCGAAGTTGCTTTTGCAGACTCTTTAAAGCAAAAAAAGATGCCAAGTGGTGTCACGTGTACTTAAGGTCTGAACTAAAAATAATCGCACATTATGAATTTGTATGCGAAAGAAAGAGTTGACGACCTTTTCCGAGTATCTGAGTCAAGCAGACGAAAGTAAATATAGCGTAGTGAAAGGATGATTTTCAATTTGTACTAATATGTTCGACCATTGTGAAAATACATAATTGAGGACAATACATCTCTGAAATATGTTTATACTTAAGTCTTATCATAATATTTTATTTGTCGGCAGTTAAATATTTTGAGCCTTGTGTATTTCGCTTCAAACAGTGAAACTATTACCCGAGTGTCAAACAATGTGTATGTAGGCGAGACGCCCAGTGATTCAACGCATGAGAAGCATATACCTGACCTTGGCGACATGATAAACTAAGATAACAGACTAGACCAGGTGAGAGGGCTGTCTTACTCTGTCAGTGTTAAACACACCATCAATTTATGTTAGCAACCAGTGTAAAAATGCAATCAGACGACTGCACGACAAAACAAATGGGATTATACATCTTATCAATCTTATACAACTGTGAACCATTGTGATCAGACGTCTAAAAGGTTGTAAACTAATGTGAAAACAATAGCTTCATATTAAGTTTAGTTGAAATTCAGCCAGAAGTTGCCCAGCAAAAACGCTGACAAGAATTGTGGTCAAAGGGCCGTAACTATGTGAAAACTCATCAAACCAGAGCTAAGTAACAATATGCACATTTCCTCTTAATGATAAAGCTTCCTGTAAAGCTTCGTTATATTCCAACAATCGGTTGTAGAGAAATAGTTCGGATAAGAAATCAAACGATAAGAGTTATGATTAAATGGCCATGCCAACTTATCCATCCTTAACACCATATTGATATGCATGGCTCCTATTGATGATAAACTTCCAGTTAAGTGTCTTTAAATTCCAACCAGCGGTTGTAGAGAAAAAAGAGCGGACACAAATAAAAATACAAGAATTACGATCAAAGGGCCATGACTCTCTCCGAAACAAAAATAACGATGAGCACATGACCTGTTAGTAATAAAGCTCCATGTAAAGTTTCGATGAATATAAACCATCCGTTGTAGAGAAATAGCGCGAGAATCAACTTGGCTTTGGTTCAGACGCCGAGTCAATGGTCATCTAAAGCTGACCTATGCTGTTTGAAATCTTACTATTTTCGCATTTATCATGGTAAAGGTATAATTAGATATAAGCGTTAACGTGTATACTTTGGTCATTTGCAGTCATGGTATCTTAACACAACTTCTCACATACTTTTGTTGAAATAGTATCCAAATACATCCCCACATGGATAGCCATTAAACGTCTGATTGATTATGTTATAATGGTAATCTTAAAATAGCAACTGTTGTTAATAGAGCCGGTAAACAACACATGTGTTCTGCATCGTGTTTTCATTTATCATTGAATGCAATATGGGTTTTATATGACTGCATTATAAATATAGTTTACTATTTCAAGACACCATGAAATGCAAATTTGTTATACATGTATGTACATTGTGAGAAACACTATTCTTTACCGTTTCAACGCTTACGCAACGCAAACGAAATTCTGATAATATGAAATAATAACATTATTTTCTGATTCATTTTAAAGATTTAATTTCTATTAATGTTCAACAGTCTGGAGCCGGATCAAACGACTATAAAATCGACGTCTGATCTGGCTGTAGACTGTTTGTATAGATCACCATTGTTCAGTGTCTAACGCGTTAGATGGTAAAGAATGGCGTTACCCCCACATGTACATCCCAAATCAGAGGCTATAGAAATGGGAAACGACATTGCCAAGTATGCAAGAAAGGGATTGAT
>JAULCE010181418.1:0-11606 GCA_032359355.1 Macoma nasuta | reverse complement strand
CCATTAGTATTCATTTAAATGTAGAATTCGATGTCCTCTAAGATTGCAAACCGTGTAGAACCTGACCAGCCGCCACGTCACTGACGTGGCGGCTGGTCTGGGGCTACACTGATTGCTATGTCCGAGTGTCCCTTTTCGCGTGAAGTGGCCCAAATGATGTGTCCGCTACGTTTATGTTTAAATGAGATTCGTGTTACAGCCAAATGTAATCTGGGAAGTATTTTCATTAACCCTTTCATTGCCATAGGCGACTTAAATCGATATTGCATTAAAAGTGAAGTACAAGATCAGACGCCGCCTTAAATGGCTACGTCTTATCGAGGATTTCACATTTTTGCATCAATATTTAGTCCGAGTATTAGGTTTTGGACAAGCCAAAGTTTATTTAATTACTTCTGATAGCTATTTCGTTAAACGATTTGATCCAAAACCAATTGCAATCGAAAATGTTGAAGTTCGCAGCGAACGGGTTAACTTTCATCTAGTTATAAGCTATTATAAACATGATATAAATACTCACACTAAGATTAGACTATTGGTGATTCGGTATATTATCCTATTAGAATTCCAACATGTTAATAGCTAGAACCATCTGAGAATCTAGCACTCGTTGTCAATTCAAATTAACGCTAACTTCAGTATGAAGTTGTTAAACAATATATTTATCTCACCAAACGGGTCGTTCAATATCATTTTCTGGAACTCATTTAATGACAATTTATCTGAACTGACATACGTGTCTACTATTTTCAGTACTCCAATTATTTTTTAAGCTAATTCGTGATCATCAGATTGAATAAGATATCATATCAACCGATTTTAAAACCCCTAACTAATAACTTCTTTTAAATTCAAGTGGGGTTTGCTGGCTATGAAAACAACACGCAATCTGTAGAAAGCTTCTTTCGTGTACAATATAATCACAGTATAATACTAATACTAAGGCAAAGGTTGAAATGTGTACGTGCTAACATCACTTACCTGTTGCCTTCATGTATCGATAACAATAACACTGACATTGTATTCTTCTAATGAGCATTTGCTGAATAGTTACGTCTGTTAATAACATATGATAATATGCGCTTAACGATTTTGCGAGGGAATACTATATTTTATAAACTCACCATTTCTGGTGTGTCGAAATAAGGCACACCGCAGCTGTGTTTTGATGTTTGTTAATTCACAAAACGGCGGCGTCCCAAACAGACGTAAATGCCATTTTCAAAATAGCAATTACGTCCTTTCATAACGACGCCGATGATCATCAAGTCATAATCTATCGTTAATGCTAGGGGAACTTACTTTGGATGGTTTTGACATTAAGTCATTTGAAAACATAAAGAATTGTATAGATCTTCCCAACGGCTTAACTTGATAGTTTATCCGCTGGAAGTGGGTGCCATTCTTTCGCAAAGGTTGTTTCACTCCTCCCTTATTACCAAATTGAATGCTACAATAGTAAGAGCTTCGGCGAGAAATGATAATTGCAAGCAACATGTCTATCCAGAAACTTCGTAGGCGTGTATTTAAATTTACTTATCTTTTATTTCAAACAAAATATAGCTAAGACATCTAATAACAAGTTACCGCAAACATTTCCCAAGATCGATGTAATTAACAATTTGAAAGTTTGTAATAGTTTACTTTACTATTGTATTGATATCTATTGCATCTTTTGAAACCTTATCACGCCGATCGCAGCCATAGTGATTTCGTCCACCCGCTTATATACGCTGCGTTTAAAACGCCAATATCGTAACATAACTTTATTACGTTGTTAAAGCTATATTCACAAATAATGTAATCGCCATAGCTTATGATGACCCGTAAGGCAACACCAGTTTATTGTTGTTTTAAAAATATGTAATATATGTGTTATGTAACTGAAGGTATATTTTTTAATTTTTAATTTACGACTTTTGTCTGATTTTACGCGTGTCTGTTTGTACGTCTATATAGATCATACGACTTTGAAAGAGAACTGTTAGAGTAAAAAAATGTAAAAACAATATTGACCATAGAATATGATAAACGGTAAAAAACCTCTTAAAGAACACTTACATATACGCTATAGTTGCTAAAATGAAAACGTGCCTTCCATTTTTAAAGTGTTGTGGTTAAGGATGAAAACTATATAGCTGGTATGAAAGTTTACTATTGTAAGTTGAATGCAACAGTCTTTAGTTGGCCCTTACCGCTGTGGGTTCGCCTCGTTTATTGCGAGGAAGCATTCCGGTTAGCTTACAGTAGGTTAGTTGTCATACCCAATTGTTCGTCTATGTAACGCAGATGGAATTGTAGGTTCTTGATACAGCTAGTACACTATCTCAAATATGGTCCAACATTCATTGTTACTTATGCAATCATAATTACAGCTAGGCGCTGTACCTGTGAGGCGCTGTACCTGTGAGTGTCTAACTGATTTTCTCGATTGCCCTTAACTTACATAAGAGTAGGATAATTATGCTATAGCTTCAAATCGTAACATATTGTTCCGAATAACGTCACACTATACGACGAAATTGTCTGTTTAACCCTTTCACCGCCGTTGTCGCCTAATTGCGCTGTTGAAAATAGTGCAGTCCCAGATCTGACGCCGCCTGAGGCGGCGTCGTCTGATCTGGAACTTCACTTTTTTGCAAAAAATTTCAGTTCCGTGTAAACAGTTTCGGAATAGTCCCAACCGCCAGTTTTTAATTTGGCGCCGAAAGGGTTGATTGCGCCATCGACACTCGTCGAATTTACAGATAGTCTTTCTTTAGATCTGTCTAGAAAACAGTTGCTATTAAGCTCGACACAGTTAACTTATTACCATTTTTTCATAGACTTAATTAGTTTACGTTTTATCAAAATATAGCTTGTGTCAGATCCTATATAACTGTGTAGCAACCGGAATTGCAATAACAACCGAACTTGCAATCATTATTGCAAGTACAGTTGTTATTGCAATTTCGGTTGCTACACAGCTGCACATTTATGTTTCACCAACGCTATTGTCGACCTTCAATAAGATTAGTTACACGCAAGTATTCTTAGGTAAGAGATTAATTGGAGTTCAAATATAATCCGAGGGATTTACGAATAAATTGTATTGGCACAATCTTTGAGTGGAAATCCTCCTTAATGCATTGATCGCTCATGTATCGAATTTAAAACTTTCCAACGTGCCTAACGGTCATAATTGCTTCTTATTACAGAAATCATGCTGGTGTTCATATTCAAGTCATTAGCTTTATTTTGTTGTAAAAGTACTTCGAAACCATTACGGCGAACCGGCATTTAAATATCATAGAAAATGGTTCGAATTGCATGTGAGGAAAAACTTGAAAAACTTGATCGTAAAATTTCGGAATCAGAATTTTAATGATTTAAAAATGTTACAATGTTGCAGTATATTTATGCTACTAGTCTAATGCACAGCCGATGTTCTGTTTAAGCTTGCAGGAAAAAAACATTTTATCGGTAAAGGGAAACTCGTTGTCATTTTTTAGCATACGACTGTATATACTTGTTGATGTTAACGCAAGTTCTATCGACCGCGACACTGTTTTCAGGTGATACATGTATATCTTGCTGCAGTGGCGTAGTGTTTTTTGCTAAAGGCCCCGTCACGCCATAGCGTTCTGGTAAGCGTTTGAAGAAACGTTAATAATCGTCCGTGGTCGCTGTTTCAGCGCCAGAAGAGCGTTGTGTGAACGCTGGTGAACGCTAGTAGTCGTCGGTGATCGGCGGTGATCGGCGGAGAACGCTGGTCCGAAATAAAGTTTTTAACATGCACAAAAGTTCTCCTCGAGACCAGCGTTCTTCAACGTTTACCTTTAATCGCTGTATAACGTTCGTGGAACGTTGTACAAACGTTAGTCGAAAGTTGCACGCGTTCAGCTATCGTTAGTCAGTCGTTACCCAAGCGTTCTAGGGTGATGTTGACACATCTAGCGTGTGACAAACGTTTGACTAGCGCTTGACTAACGCATCAGGAGCGTGTACTAGTGACCTAGTAAGACCCTACTGTAAACAGAAGTTTCACTGGCGCGCGACTAACGATAAGTCAACGATGGACCAGCGTGTTGAGCGTGTGACTAACGTGGGACTTACGGCAGAGTAGCGTGTTGCTGGCTTGTGTGTGTTATGTTCAACCGGGTATAAAACACGGGAAAATCATTTCAACCGGGTATAAAACACGGGACAACCACAGCGGATTCAGTTGTTGTTGTTGATATTGTACAGTACACATCATGCCGCCAAGAGGGAGAAAATGTATGAGGGGCGTCTCACGCTAGGCTTCGGGGTGCTTGGAGGGGTCATTACTTCGTCCATATACTCGTCAACTATCGCCTGGCACGTCGGACGAGGACGAAGATTGTGTTGAATGGAACGCGCTGTTGAACCGTAAATTTCAAACATGCGAATATGTCACACGTGTGAATATTTCGTACGAATTCCTTAAACAGTTGTGACATATGCGTACGAATACGTCACACAGGTGTGACTGAATCGTTTGGGACTTTTTGCCACCTCCGACAACAAAAACAAATAAGTCACAAAACAATTTTTTTAGAAAAAATCTGTAAAAATTAAAACAAATGTGCATACGCAAATGTCACACATTCCAAGCAATGTTTCATTAAACGAGACGTGTCCATAGATCTGACAGAGCCTTTATATTCCATATTCAATTGAATTGAATTGAATTGAATCATATTCCATAGGATGAAAGACTATATTATGTAAACGACTCACGTAGACACTTGGGTTATTGAGTAAAAGGTCATGGTCCAGGGGTAATTGATATTAAACTCTTTCCTCAAAAGAAGCGCCCTTTAGCGCCTCCGTATCTGACGGCTTGTGAAAGCATTGTAAGAAAATGGAGCATTTGCTCGTACGAGTAAATGCTCCATTTCTTACAATGATTTCAATAGCCATCAAATACAGGGGCACTAGAAGGGGCGTCTATGGAGAAAAGTGTTAGATCAAAATTATAGCATCTTTAGAATGCTCTGATGTTGCGGTTGTGCACTTAAGTTACGAGTATGTTTACCTCCTTCAAATATAAATGTCAATAATGTCAAACCAGCGCATCCCGAACCGCGAAGCCTTAACCAATCGTTTGGTCATTGTAAAGGCACTAAAAGCCTCTTCTGCGTAGAAAGGGTGTAGCAGATCCGGTCCAAAACATTTCCAGGAGCAACGAGCAAATGTTTAATTTCCTACCATGTTTCCAATTGGCATCCGTTATAATGGTGCTATAATGCATTTTTGTAGAGAAAAGGGACTACAGACCAGGTACAAAAGAATACCCAGAATCAACGATCAAATGCTTCTTTGCCTATACTGTTTTCAATAGTCATCAATTAAAAAGGTGCAAAATGCACCTTCTGTGGGGGAAAGGGATAACAGTGAACCCGGTACAAATAAATAACCAGGAACAACGAGCCAACGCTTCATTTCCTGCAGTGTTGTTAATTGTCATCCCTTATAGAGGCGCTTAAAGACTTTTATGAGGAGAAAATGGATAACACAGACTCAATACAAAACAAATCCAGGTACAACGAACAAAAGTTTCATTTCCTACAGTGTTTTAAATTTTCATCTGTGATTGATAAAAGCCCTTTTTCGGAGTTATGGGATAATAGACCCGGTACAAAAAATGTCCACGAAAAACGAGCATATGCTTATTTGCTACAATGTTGAAACTTGTCATCCGTTGTAATGGCGCTAAAATGCTATCCTATTGAGGTAAGGGAGAATTGAGGTAAGGGACAAAGTCGGTACAAAAAATTCAAGAGAAAAGAAAAATTGTTTCTACAAAGTTTAAATTTGTCATCCATTAAAGCTAATGCTAATCTGCGGAAAGGGATAGCATTCCCGGTACAACAAAACTCCAAAAGCAAAGAGCAAAATTTAATGCGCTGTTGTTGAGGAAAGGGATAACAGACCCGGTACAAAAACATATCCAAGAGCAAATTGTGTTGCCACCTGATATTCATTCAATAGTTGTGAATATTTCGTTGGTATTAAGAGGTCGTTAAAAAGAAGGTACGGGAGTGTCACAATACCCTTTTGTGATATATCCATACGTATATGTCACGCATGAGTGAGGAATTCGTACGAAATATTCACACATGTGACATATTCGTGTGTGTGTGAAATTTACGGTTCTACAATGCGCCACTCAAATTTCGTGTACTTAGATCCACAACACATATGGAGTAATCGTAATCGTGTACTTGTTATGCAATAGTACATCAATGTTAGCAAGAGATATAACTAAATTTTATATATGAAGCAAAGAGTTTTTTCAAGCAGATTTTCACATTTGAAGCAGACAACATTGTTTGGTTTCAGTGTATGGGATAAATACGAACCATCATATCAGTGCAAAACTCACTAAGTGCAATTATAAAATGCAGAAGATAGTGTGTTCTTACATTAATGTTACAATACACTGTGTATGTGAGAAAGCTATAACTATACAATGATCATGTGTCAATTGTCACATACAACCAAACACCTATTATGGTAGCATCAATTCACCTAATTGCATAATATGTACCATACCTATCGTGAATCAGCACACTGTATTTTGAATCGTAGGCTTGCATGTCCTTGTAAAAGCAGGCTTATGAAATATGGCTTCTAAACAATTTGACAAACCACCTGAAATCAGTGGATAACTTAAGGCATCATGCAAATTGTATATAACATATATATCTTAATCTACCAAAAACTCATACAATATGTCAACTCACTTAATTGTCAATTTATTTCAGTATTGTTTTGTGTTCATAACGACAATTACCCAGCCACATAGTGTGTTGCCTGCTCAAAATGCTGTCTACTTTGATAATTAACTGATTTACTTAAAAATTGGTGAAAGTTTGAACTATTGTCTGATTGTAAACAGTATTGGATCCAGATCAGAAGCTTATTGTCTCAGCCACTTATCTGAAACCAAATTATTTGAATGTTCAATTTAAAAGGCAATGTAGACCCTGATCAGATCAGATAACTAGTATACATGAAACCAAATTTCTGTCAACAAAAATGAGATTATTTCCTACTAGGATTCCAGATAAGAGAAGTAAATTAAGATACGGTAAATACCATAAGTTCAAAGGCTAGATTACTGTTTGAGGAGCAGGTTTTGGGTGTCTACAATTCTGTTCAATTATTTCCTTTATGGCAACTGCAATTTTTTTGTTCTACATTTAATATTATGTATCTTATCTGGGACTCTATAATGTAGCTTTGACTTTTTGGAAAATGGATTAATCAAATGTATTACAGAGAAAACGCACAGCTGCATATTGTTTCCAATCTGTGTGAAATAATTATGCTAGAATTTCAGTGCATTTTGTATTTTCACTTTGGTGCTGAACATTGTATAAATTGATAATTATAAATCGTGAATCAGTGTAAAGGTATCTTTTTGTATTTATGTAATTGAATGTGAACGAAATTTAATCACAATTACAATTTATAAAGTAATCGTAATGTAACGGATTACATTCATAAAAAAATAGGAAATGTAATTGTAATCGTTATCCCAAAAATGTAATCGTAATCGTTATGTTATGTATTACATTTTTAATGTAATCGGTCTCATGTCTGATCCAGAAGCCAAATGTCGAAGAGGCATTGCCAATTTTAGGTCAGGTTCGGTGAGTCCTCGGTATATGGTGTGCTGTTTATGAATCTGCCTCCGCAGTGATCTCATCAAATTGGCGGCTCGAGAGCCATGAATTAGTCCAGCACTGTCGTCATTGTCGGGGTCTTCTTCTCTGTGGGCGATGTCCCTCGATGTGTTCAACTATGGTTAGGCTCAGTACATCTATATCATGCTGGGCTATGACAAACAGATATTCCCTCCTTAATCTTTCTTGAACCTTCATTGTGGATGTTCTCTTCGGTAGAACAATATCAAATGAACCCTGCCTATCAAACGTCAGTTTATCTATTCTCCATGCATTGACGTTCGGAAAACGCTCGATTGACGCTTGTAGGACGCCATATGACGTTCATTTGACGTTATTCAAACGCTGCATGCGCTACGGGACGTTCAATGGTTGACAGGTCGCAAGTGTGATGTTTGCTGCAAAGCAAATAATTGTGAACGACTTATAACAACCAACTAATGTTAGGTTAACGACTGTCTCACAATAGCCGAACGCGATCAACGTTCGGCTAACGTTCTTCAGCGTTTCCATCGTTTAATGTCAAACGTTGAAGGACGCTGGTCACAATAGTTTATATTAGCATTATATCGATAAAAGGCTTAACGCTTTGCATTCAGTAAATTAAAGGTACAAACAAACTACATACGCTCACCCAATTACTTTATGTCTTCGGCAATTTAAGCATAAACGAATAGTTAAAACCTTGATCAGCATTAGCTTATCATTAGAACCACACTCGGCCGGTATTAACGATAAAAGTTTCGACGGTTGTATTTTGTGTAAGGCCAAGGTTGCTTTAGTTATTTAATAAAACTTTTCACTGCAGTTTGGTTTGTCTGATTTATTCATCGTGTACTTTATGTTGATGTAACGCTGCCCTTTAAATGATAAAACGTGCAAGAGCAAGAATGCGATTAGGATAACGACGAGCTTGGATGTTTGGACACACAAATATTTGGATGGGATACGCTTGTGACATATTTGAATTTATGTTCCTTTCGGCACGGTTTGCTTGAGCTTGGTATAGTATAAAGCACATTTCTCAACAACACAAACAGCTATGACGACTCGACTGGCTCAATAACTTACAGACAGAATTTATTTGTGAATCGAGAGCATATCCACACAGTTTTAGTGGACTCTGAGGATCAGCTGAAAACATGTTACCAACTTAACTTAAAATTGTAAAATCTTTTGTACTATAATAAGGTTAATTTTACTGTTTTTAACGGTTTTAAATTAGTTGAACGACTACGATTTAACAAATGGTTACAATAACGTGGACGTTTTTGAGTTCACTGACTGTAAAATCAAATCTGAAGACACAAGGACTTACACATTTACCACAAAAGTCGGTCCAAGAGGATTTCGGGAAAAACGTGTGTTTATTTCTCTCTGTTATTTTAATGTCAATACATTTTATCTTAAACTGAATGCAAATATCAATTGCTATACGACTTAACTGTAATCTCTTTCTGCCGTGTCTCCTTTCTTTTGAATGAATTCCTCATTGACATGGTCTATATAATGTATTACCCAGATGTGTTTTAGTTCCGATTCTTTTTAGCATGGATGGATAGTACATTGCATTACACTTGATGATATTAATGATGTCATAGTAAATTGCGCCCGTAGAGTGCCTGATCTGGGACATCACATATTGCAACAACATTCTGCATCGTGATATAAGTTTCTAGTGGTATTTATAAATCTCACTTTTTTATGTTCTAAAAGTATGTTGTCCTTGACATGTTAAAGTACACAGTTTTAATTACGAGTATGTAGCTGGATGCAAAGGACAATATTTTCTAACTAAAATGAGATAGGTATCGTTTTTATACATATGTTCATTTAATCAAACATCAGATATGTCATTCGGTTTAATCGAAATGATCTCAATAGATGTATTCCCCAAAGGGGTTTCGAATTATTAATATTAAACAAGCTTATACTGAAAGTGGCATTAAGCTAGATTCTGTAAAGTTTGTCAAGTCCTAAACAGGAAACAGCACTTGTCGTCGTTGTCTTCTGTTGTCTAACAGAAGCAAAGTGTAAAGTTTAAGTCTCGTGTGGACACCATACCTGTGTATTAACCCTTCGCCTGCTGCGAAAATAGTCGTCTGCTGAAAATGTCGTTTTTTTCATTTTTATATATCGTCCGGTTTTCTTGAAATTTGGTATACTTATTTTCTGAGTGTCAAACAGCTTGGATCCAGATCAGATGCCGAGTAGCATCGAATACAAGTTTATCGAAGTCCTTCTTTGGATACTTATATTGAGTCGCGCTCCAGGAATAAAGAGTTTATGTAACCCGGCGTCTTTTCGTGCTAGCTACTGTTTGAGTTATTAAAATAAACATTTTGTTATTTTGATGATATATTAGTGTCAGAGCGCATACAGATCAGGGTTTTTAATTCTGCAAGGTTTTAACCCTCTTATCAACTTAGCAACTTTGCGCATTTCTAAATAATTTTGATGTACTATCTGGTGTCTACTTGCGTCGTTTTATTACTGTTGAATTCAGGGCTGCCATTGAGATTTTATTTCATATACATCCGCATCAGTTGGTGTTGTTTGAAAAAGGAGATAAAAAGATCCTGCAGGCTATGTCAAACGCGTCTTACCCGACCCTTCTTACAAGCTTACATAATATGAGGGCATACTTCAATGTTAAAGACACAATAAGTTCTACAACAGCAACAAGAAACACGAAATATCTATTAATGACGTTATACTGCAAACTCGATGCCCTCGGTATTTCAATGTATTAAAAGGGGCAGGGGAGTTATTGTTAGATATAACAAGGTATACAAAAGGAAAGACTAGATAAAATAAGGACAAGCTGTCGCGCACATACAAGCATTATAAATACAAAACACAAAAAACGCCGAGTTCAACTTGTACAAAGAGTTTGGAAACATATCATAACCGAGTTACTCGGCGTTTTTGTGGCTCAAAGCTAATTGTACAAGTTGAAATCATTCTTAAATAGAGCCAGTACAAAAGCATTGTTCCATATTATTTGGATTTTGTTTTCGTAATGCTGGCGTTGAAAAGGTAAGGAATAGCATTTATGTCACTGTAACCGCAACTCAATATGGTTCGTACTGTTTACCAACTTTCTAAAACATTACATTGAGTTTGTGATGTATAGCAGAAAATGATTCATGTGAGCTATAATTCAAAAGCTAACACAACATTTAACAGTTAACATAATTGGTACATACTCATTATATTTAAGATACTATTTTATGAGGCTTAAATGAGAGAAAACAACATATAATGTTTGAAGAATTGGCACTCACAATAATAAGCGTCTCACTTGCAATTTATAAAGTGTTTGAAATTGCATGTCAATTGCTGGCATATACATTTGTAAACATGAACAAGTTTATGTTAATTGGCAATACAATAGCTAATTAGGTACGCGGGTAACACTTAACTACAAAAAAGTGTATTATTATACCTCTATAATGGAAGAAAATAGAAAAACATTGTTGGAAATGGAGCATTTGCTCGTATAGTTTCAAAAAATAAAAACCAATCAGTTTTCCTTTTGCATCCTTCCTATCGTCGTCTGTCCATGTGTATAATGGCTAGAGGTGCACATGGGGTAATGCGGTATAACAAACCACTTACATGTTTAATTTGATACCGAAACTTTATCTGAAAGAATAAGCACAGGAATGCGTTTCACGTTAGCCATGATACTTGCGTCAACCTATATCCATTTATGAATACGTCTTATTCCAGTAGACCATAAAAAATTGCGGTTATAATTAATGCCTGTTTCAGGGTCCAAGATGGTGTGCGCATTTAACCCTTCGCCTGCTGGTCGCGACTACCATGATAATTCAAACATCTTGGATCCGGATCAGACGCCGAGTTACTCGGCGTCTGATCTGGTTCTAAGCTGTTTGACACTCAGAC
>JAULCE010181307.1:0-11607 GCA_032359355.1 Macoma nasuta | reverse complement strand
ACCGTTGCAATTGCTAAGTATAAACGCTCTTGGCTGTCAAAAAGTGTGTATAAATGTAGAAATTTGACTTTGTTTGGTCAGAGTAATTATTTTAGAGTCGATTTATATTCCGTTTTTGCCTGTAAAAGATCGTTTTTTGTTTTGCCGAGTTGATTTAGTCGGGTGGTGTGAGCTGTGCTCGGAAGCGGCGTTGCAGACCTTCTCTTTATATATAGTATAATGGTATGTATGGGTCATGTACCTGTGGATAGCACCAGCACAGCCTGAGTGCGAATGTTGAATGAAGATGTAGCAATTTATAATCTGATAAGGCATTTCGATGGACGCATATTCATAACATTTAACAACATTAGAATATCCTTTTGAAAACTTCAACATACATCAGAAAGTTGTATTCATATCGGCAAAAGTTTCTTGATGACGTTACCGACTTCGGAAGCTTGCTGATAACGAACAAGCGCCTAAAGGATTATAAGGGAAACCTTCGGGACGCGGAAAGAATATACGGGATCAGGTCCTTCGTTGGGATGTGAACGTTTTTTGTTTAGGTCATGGGTTTATTACGATTATAGTGTTTGATTCAAGCAGCTTATTTACAAATCTTTTTTTGAAAATAAGACTCCTGATATAGTTCAATGAATTTTCTGCCCAATAACCTATTGTCATGGGAAGCGTCTGTTGAGCGAAACGGCACAATCAGGGGAGGTAATTATAACAGACTTGTAATCAAGGGGAGTAACCCACAGTCGTGCGTTGTGAAAACCGTTTTCCGCTAGCCGTTTTCCGTTCGCAAACTGGCACTGAACGGAAGGAAAAAGCTAACGCTTTCAAAATGGCGGCGCCTCTTACACAGGTATTGTAGCAGGTCGTTTTTCGTCCCTCAGCCACGGTTATCAGCCACGGCATTTTTAGGATGCGCATTTAATTTGATTGAATTGTGGGGTGATATTTGTTTGTATTTAACTGTCTATTACTTGTTAATGGTACAAGTTTTCTGTGACATTTTGTATTTAGAGTTTATTTTCGATTTTTTAGAATTTTAGGGAGAAGTTATTGCAATATGTCAGGACCAAGCGTTTTGTTTGAGCATGATTGAAACGCTATGAAACATGATTGAAACGCAGCTTTTACCTCATTTCAGGAAGGTGTATTATAACAGATGGTTTAGGTCTCCAAAAGATAACTTAACTGTAGCTTATTTATAATTACGATTGAAGAACTACTAAGGTAAAGAAGATCTACTTTGTTATGTAAACAGCTGCGTTTTTCGTATATACCGGTAATGAGTATTGGCAGATATCATCCAAGACAGGATATTCTCTTTGGGTGCTCTCTGTTTTGGTCTTCTCTGCTTGCGCATGTCTTATATACCATAGGTATGGACAGATATAACTGGAGAATATACATATTCTCTGTAGAATCACTCTGATCTTGGTATACACTGCTTGTTAATGTCTAATATACAATACATATGGGCAGATATAACTGGAGAGTGGACACATTCTCTGTAGAAGCATTCTGATCTTGGTCTACACTGCTTGTGTAAGTCTATTATACAATACGTATGGTCAGATATCACTGGAGAATGAACATATTCTCTGTAGAAGCATTCTGATCTTGGTCTACACTACTTATAAATGTCATTATCCTAGGGTATATATCATATATACCCTAGGTATGGGTAGATATCACTTGACAATGAACATTTTATCTATAGAAGCATTCTGATCTTAGTCTACACTGCTAGTACATGTCTTATACAGCATCAGTGTGGGCAGATAGCACTTGAGACTGGACATTTTCTCTGTAGAAGCACTCTGATCTTGGTCTACACTTCTTGTAAATGTCTTATTTACCATACGTACAGGGAGATATCACTTGAGAATGGACATTTTAATTGTAGAAGCATTCTGATCTTGGTCTACACTGCTTGTGTATGTCTAATATACAATTAATAGGGGCAGATATAACTGGAGAATGGACCTTTTCTCTGTAGAAGCATTCTGATCTTGGTCTACACTGCTTTAATATGTCTAATATACCATAAGTATGGCCAGATATAACTGGAGAATGGGCATATTCTCTGTAGAAGCATTCTGATCTTGGTCTACACTGCTTGTATATGTCTAATATACCATCAGTATTAACAGATATAACTGCAGAATGGACATATTCCTGTAGAAGCATTCTGATCTTGGTCTAAACTGCTTGTGTTAGTCTAATATACCATAAGTATAGTCAGATATTACTGGAGAATGGACATATTTTCTGTAGAAGCACTCTGATCTTGGTCTACACTGCTTGTAAATGTCATATATACAATAATATACGAGTAGATATCACTTGAGAATGGACTTTTTATCTATAGAAGCATTCTTATCTTGGTCTACACTGCTAGTGCATGTCTTATATACCATCAGGGTGGGCAGATAGCACTTGAGAATGGACATATTTTCTGAAGAAGCACTCTGATCTTGGACTACAAAACTTATAATTGTCTTGTATACTATAAGTACCGTTAGATATCACTTGAGAATGGACATTTTATCTGTAGAAGCATTCTGATCTTGGTCAACACAGTCACTCCTTGTATATGTCTAATATAACATAACATTGGCATTGACAGATATAACTGGAGAATTGGCATATTCTCTGTATACGCATTCTCATCTTAGTCTACACTGCTTGTATATGTCTAATATACCATACATATGGGCAGATATAACTGGAGAATGGGCATATTTTCTGTAGAAGCATTCTGATCTTGGTCTACATTGCTTGTATATGTCTAATATACCATAAGTATAGACACATACAACTGGAGAATGGGCATATTCTCTTTAGAAGCATTCTAATTTTGGTCTTCACTGCTTGTATATGTCTAATATACCATACATATAGGCATATATAACTGGAGAATGGAAATATTCTCTGTGGAAACATTCTGATCTTGGTCTTCACTGCTTGTTTATGTCTAATATACAGTGCATATGGACATATATAACTGTAGAATGGGTATATTCTCTGTAGAAGCATTCTAAACTTGGTCTTCACTGCTTGTATATGTCTAATTTACCATAAGTATGGAGAGATATAACTGGAAAATCGGCATATTCTCTGTAGGAGCATTCTGATCTTGGTCTACACTGCTTGCATATGTCTAATATACCATAAATATGGAGAGATAATTGGAGAATGGTCATATTCTCTGTAGAAGCATTCTGATCTTGGTCTACACTGCTTGCATATATCTAATATACCATACGTATGGACAGATATAACTGGAGAATGGTCATAATCTCTGCAGAAGCATTCTGATCTTGGTCTACACTGCTTGTATATGTCTAATATACCATAAGTATAGACAGATATGGCTGGAGAATGGTCATATTCTCTGTAGAAGCATTCTGATTTTGGTCTACACTGCTTGTTAATGTCTAATACATGTATACCATACGTATGGACAGATATAACTGGAGAACTGCCATATTCTCTGTAGAAGCATTCTGATCTTGGTCTACACTGCTTGTATATGTCTAATATACCATAAGTATGGAGCGATATAACTGTAAAATTGGCATATTCTCTGTAAAAGCATTCTAAACTTGGTCTTCACTGCTTGTATATGTCTTAATTTACCATAAGTATGGACAGGTATAAAAGGCGTATGGACATATTCTCTGTAGAAGCATTCTGATCTTGGTCTACTCTGCTTGTATATGTCTAATATACCATAAGTATGGAGAGATATAACTGGAAAATCGGCATATTCTCCGTAGAAGCATTCTGATCTTGGTCTACACTGCTTGTATATGTCTTATATACCATTCATATGGGCAGATATAACTAGAGAATGGGCATATTCTCTGTAGAAGCATTCTGATCTTGGTCTACACTGCTTGCATATGTCTAATATACCATACGAATGGAGAGATATAACTGGAGAATGGTCATATTCTCTGTAGAAGCATTCTGATCTTGGTCTACACTGCTTGCATATGTCTAATATACCATACGAATGGACATATATAGCTGGGGAATGGGTATATTCTCTGTAGAAGCATTCTGATCTTGGTCTACACTGCTTGTATATGTCTAATATACCATGCATATGGGCAGATATAACTGGAGAATGGGCATAGTCTCTATAGAAGCATTCTGATCTTGGTCTACACTGCTAGTACATGTCTTATATACCATCAGTGTGGGCAGATAGCACTTGAGAATTAGTACGGGTAGATATCATTTGAGAATGGACATTTTATCTGTAGAGGCATTCTGATCTTGGTCTACACAGTCACTGCTTGTGTATATCAAATATACAATTAATAGGGGCAGATATAACTGTAGAAGCAAGTTGATCTTAGTCTTCACTGCTTGTATATGTCTAATATACCATTCGTGTAAACACATACAACTGGAGAATGGGCATATTCTCTGTAGAAGCATTCTGATTTTGGTCTTCACTGTTTGTATATGTCTAATATACCATACGAATGGACAGATATAGCTGAAGAATGAGCATACTCTTTGTAGAAGCATTCTGATCTTGGTCTTCATTGCTTGTGTATGTCTAATATACCATAAGTATAGACAGATGTGGCTTGAGAATGGGCATATTCTCTGTAATAGCATTCTGATCATGGTCTACACTGCTTGTGTATGTCTAATATTCCGTAGGAATTGACAGGATATAGCTGGAGAATGGACATATTCTCTGTAGAAGCATTCTGATCTTGGTCTTCACTGCATGTATATGTCTAATATACCATACGAATGGGCAGATATAACTGGCGAATGGGCATATTCTCTGTAGAAGCATTCTGATCTTGGTGTAGACTGCTTGTATATGTCTAATATACCATAAGTATAGACAGATGTGGCTTGAGAAATGGCATATTCTCTGTAGAAGCATTCTGATCTTGGTCTACACTGCTTGTTCATGTCTAGTATACCATAAATATTGACATATATAGCTGGAGAATGGACATATTTTCTGTACAAGCATTTTGATCTTGGTCTACACTGCATGTATATTCTAATATACCATACGTAAGGGCAGATATAACTGGAGAATGGGCATATTCTCTATAGACGCATTCTGATCTTTGTCTTCACTGCTTTTATATGTCTAATATATCATAAGAATGGACAAATATAGCTAGAGAATGGGCATAATCTATGTAAAAGCATTCTGATCTTGGTCTACACTGCTTGTATATTATGTGTAAATTACCATACGTATGGACAGATATAACTGGAGAATGGACATATTCTCTGTAGAAACATTCTGATATTGGTCTTCACTGCTTGTATATGTCTAATATACCATAAGTATGGACATATATAACTGGAGAATGGGCATATTCTCTGTAGAAACATTCTGACTTGGTCTACACGGCTTGTATATGTCTAATATACCATAAGTATAAACAGATACAACTGTTGAATGGGCAAATTCTCTCTAGAAGAACTCTGATCCTGGTCTACACTGCTTGTATATGTCTAATATACCATACGTATAGACAGATATAACTGGAGAATGGGCATATTCTCCATACAAACATTCTAATTTTGATCTACACTGCCTTTTTATGTCTAATATACCATATGTAGGGGCAGATGTAACTGGAGAATGGACATATTATCTGTAGAAGCATTATGATCTTGGTCTTCACTGATTGTATATGTCTTATATACCATAAGTATAGACAGATACAACTGGAGAATGGATATATTCTCTGTAAAAGCGTTCTGATCTTGGTCTTCACTGCCTGTGTATGTCTTGGTCTTCACTACTTGTTAATGTCTTATATACCATACGTACGGGCAGTTATCACTTGAGAATGGATGTTTTATCTTTAAAAGCATTCTGATTGTGGTCTACATTGCTTGTGTATGTCTTATAAATAATAAACGGGCATATCACATGAGAATGGACATTCTTTGTAGAAGCATTCTGATCTAAGTCTACACTGCTTGTGTATGTTAAATATACCTTAAGTATGGGCATATATAACTGCAGAATGGACATATTCTCTGTAGAAGCACTCTGATCTTGTTCTACACTGCTTGTATGTCTAATATACCATAAGTATAGACACATACAACTGGAGAATAGGCATATTCTCTGTAGAAGCATTCTGATCTTGGTCTACACTGCTTGTATATTTCTAATACACCATAAGTATAGACAGTTATGGCTAGAAAATGGACATATTCTCTGAAGAAGCACTCTGATCTTGGTCTACACTGCTTGTATGTCTAATATACCATAAGTATAGACACATACAACTGGAGAATGGGTATATTCTCTGTAGAAGCATTCTGATCTTGGTCTACACTGCTTGTATATGTCTAATATACCATAAGTATAGACAGTTATGGCTGGAAAATGGGCATATTCTCTATAGAGCATTCTGATATTGGTCTATATTGCTTGTATATGGCTAATATACCATACGTATAGACAGATATAACTGGAGAATGGGCATATTCTCTGAAGAAGCATTCTGATCTTGGTCTACACAGCTTGTATATGTTTAATATACCATACATATGGACATATATAACTGGAGAATGGACATATTCTCTGTAGAAGCATTCTGATCTTTGTCTTCTCTGCTTGTATATGTCTATTATTATATAAGTATTGACAGATATAACTGGAGAATTGACATATTCTCTGTAGAATCATTCTGATCTTGGTGTACACATTGCTTGTACATGTCTAATATACCATATGTATGGCAGATAACACTGGAGAATGGACATATTCTCTGTAGATTCGCACTGATCTTGGTCAACATTGCTTGTACATGTCTAACATACCACCGGTATGGGCTGATATCAATGGGGAATGGACATATTCTCTGTAGAAACACTCTGATCTTTGTTTACACTGCTTGTGCGTATGTCATATATATCTCAAGTATGGGAAAGTATCACTTAAGAACGGCCATATTATCTTAAGATGCACTCTGATCTTTGTTTACACTGCTTGAATGTGTCATATACCATAGGTATGGGCATCTCCACTGGAAATGGATAAATTATCTGAAGAAGCATTCTGTTCTTTGACTACACTGCTTGTGCATGTCTACCATAAGTGTAGGCAGCTATAACTGGTGAATGGACATTTTCTCTGTAGAAGCACTCTGGGTCTTGGTCTTCACTACTTGTTAATGTCTTATATACCATACATACAGGCAGTTATCACTTGAGAATGGATAATTTATCTTTAAAAGCATTCTGATTTTGGTCTACATTGCTTGTGTATGTCTAATATAAAATAAACAGGGGCAGATATAACTGGAAAATGGACATTTACTCCGTAGACGCACTCTGATCTTGGTCTGCACTGCTTTTTAATGTCTTTTACCATTCTATGAGCAGATATCACATGGGAATGGACATATTCTTTGTTGAAGCATTCTGATCTAAGTCTACACTGCTTGTGTATGTTTAATATACCTTAAGTATTGGCAGATATAGCTGGAGAATGGATATTTTCCCCGTAGAAGCACTCTGATATTGGTCTACACTGCTTGTAAATGTGTTATATACCATAAGTTCGGGTAAATATCACTTGAGAATAGACATTTTATCTGAAGAAAAATCTGATCTTGGTCTACACTGCTTGTTTATGTCTAATATACAATTAACAAAGGCAGATATAACTTGAGAATGGACATTTTCTCAAAAGAAACTCTGATCATGGTCTACACTGCTTGTATATGACCTATATACCATAAGTATGGGCAGATATCACTTGAGAATAGACATATTCTCTGTAGAATCACTCTATCTTGGTCTACACAGCTTGTACATGTCTTATAAAGCAAACGTATTGGAAGATTTTAATGGGAAATGGATATATCTCTTTAGAAGCACTCTGATGTTGTACTACAATATTTGTGCATGTCTAATATACCATACGTATGGGCAGTTATGACTGGATAATGGACATATTCTCTGTAGAAACACTCTTATCTTAGTCTACACTGCTTTTGTGTCAAATATACCATAATTTTAGGCAGATATAACTGAAGAATGGGCATATTCTCTGTAGAATTACAAATAACTTCAGTATTAATTATTTCAAACAGTGTTCTGATCAGACGCCGACTTCTAAAGGTCGCAGCCCGCATATTTCCTTCGTGGCTGATCAGGGTCGAAATATGAACCTTACAGCCACGGCCATCTTTCATAAATCCAAATCACTTCAGTTTGATTATCTCGTATTGCTTATTTCAAACAGTGTTGTTCTGATCAGATGCAGACTTCAAAAGTTCGAAGCCCTTATTGTTTCTGCCTGGTTGATCGGGGTAGAAATATGAACCTTACAGCAACGACCATCTTTTATAGGTACAATTAACTTGAGCTTGATTAACTCGTATTGCTTTTTTCAAACAGTGTTGTACTGATCAGACGCCAACTTCTAAAGGTCGCAGCACACATTATTTTTCTGCGTGGCTGATTAGGGTCGAAATATGAACCTTACAGCCACGTCATCCTACATAAGTATACATAACTTCAGTATTGCTTATTTCAAACAGTGTTTTTCTGATCAGACGCCGGCTTCAAAGGGTCGTAGCCCTTATTGTTTCTGCGTGGTTGATCGGGGTCGAAATATTAACGTTACAGTCACGGCCATCTTTCATAGGTAAACATAACTTCAGTATTGCTTTTTATGCCCCCACCCCACAAAGTGGAGGCATATAGAGTTGCCCTTGTCCGATCGTACGTACGTCCGTCCGTCCGTACGTACGCCCCGAACAGTTTGCATGATTTAATTCTTGAACAGTATTTGTCCAATTCTCATCAAACTTTACACACATTTTTATGACAATAATATCTTGATCAAGTTCGACAGCCATGTAAATCCCTTTCGTAATTTCTGAGTTACGGCCATTTTTGTGAAAATACGGCATTTTTGACAAAGCGGAAGAGGGGGCATCCATGTCCTATGGACACATTTTCTAGTTTAGACTCATTCACAAAATATTGGGATAAAGAAACTTGACAAATATTGTAGACCTTATATTAAACTGCTATGTCATCAACATATTTGCATTCTTTCGGAAGAAAAACAAATGATGTTATTGATGTCTTTGGAGAGTTGGGCTGGGTGCAAACAATGCACAAGCCTTGTATAGCTTGCAATGAAAATATCTATACTGTAATTACTCTAAATTCTTGAGGAATTGATGTAATTAACCTTTAAACTTGACGACCTGGGTTAACTACATAAAACTGTTTTAAAAATGATCAAACATTAAGACAAATAGTGCAGATTCTAATCTGGCTGCTCCTTGGGGAGCAGTCAGATTAGAGTCCACACTATTTGTACATGTCCTGCTGCCCGAAGACATTATGACTTGGTATTGTTCAAGTAAAATTTAAATGTTTTAATATTCTGATTTTCTTAAGTGATATGAAGGTTTTAAGAAACCTAGACAAATATTGGAATATAGATTAATGACTAGAAGAAAATTAATCTTCTTTTTATGATCCAATTACTCCCAGGTTCCAAATTTGTGGTAATTCCACTTGGATGTTTTTTTATAAGACTCCCAAGAAATGCTGTTTTCCTAGTTAATTTTCTTCAGAGCAGACAGTTTAATGATTTTGTGGTAGTAAATGATGTTTGGGCCAAGTGTAATAAATGTTGATCAATCCTTGTGCAAACAATTTTATTGTGCTTCAAAATGTTGACCTATTACTCATATGCACTTTGAAGACTTATTCACAAGGAAATTATCTAATGAAGAGGATGAATATCTACGGAACAGGAAATATGCCATTTTTGAATTGTTTTGAAAACATTGAAAGCAATGGAGTATTTGCTTGTCACAAGCAAATGTTCCATTTCCATCATTTTTTGTCAATATTTGTCTTCTTAACAATTTAAAAAAATGGCAATTAGATGTTCATCTTTTTCATCAGTTTAAAATCAATGTGGGAAATGGAGCATTTGATCGTGATGAGCAAATGCTCCATTTTCCACAATGCTTTCAAAGCAGTATAAGAAATGGCATTTTGTCTAGATATTCATCCTTTTCATCAGATTCTTTCCTTGCCGATGAGTCTAACATTTGTTCTGCCTTGTGTATTACAGAAGGGTTTCACGCCGCTGCACATCGCTGCCAAGTATGGTCAGCTGAAGGTGGCCAAGCTTCTAGCTATTGCATTGGCTCTGACAATGGCTGTTGCCACCGTTGGCATGGCTGCCCAGATTGGGGCCGATATTGTACTGAGGAAGAAGTGCCCTCGTAAGAAAGTGTTTAATTGTTATTTTTAAAAGTTAGAGCGATATCAAACATTGGTGTGCAGCTGCAGACAGAATGAAACAAGATATCAGCACGCTGTGCGATAATTTACTTAATGGTCCCTCTCCCCTAAACACTGGCACTGTTAGGGCCCTGTTAACTGCAGTGGTCATGAAAACAGAGTTAACCCCTTAAGTGTATAGTGGAAGTCGAGCGCTAAAACTGACTGATTTTGTATTTTACTTGTGTTGACATATTAAAACGTGTAGAGCTATGAACTGGCAGATCTGGTGATATAAAGTAGTGACGATAATTTAGAAAAAACCCAAACCAATAACAAATGGTAGAATAATTGTATAATATTTAATCAGTAAAATGGCGTTGCGGAAAATGAGAAATGAAAGAGAAGCCCTTAAGGCAGAATTAGAATTAGAAAAAGGTAGGAATGTGAGTATAATAGACAGTGAACCAGAGCAGACTAGGGACAGAAAGAATGTAACATATATAGCCAAGGATAAAATCCCTAAGTATACTGGCAAAGAAAGTCAGTCTGTACTCCAGGACTGGGTAGACGACATCAAAATAGAAATAATGGCTAGGCAGATGTCAGCTTTAGGAGAAGTGAATTTTGTTCTGTCCCATTTGGGGGGCATAGCAAAAGACGAAATCAAACTGCGTCCTCTAAGTGAAAGAAATACTGCAGAGGAAATCATCAAAATTCTGGAGAGTGTATTTGGAAACACACTCTCCATGCCTGAAAGACAGAGGCTTTTCTTTGAAAGAAAACAGGCACATTTTGAAAGCTTGAGAGAATATTCTCATGCATTGTTGAAATTGTATGAGAATGTTCAACAACTGGAAACAGGCGCATTTACTAGTAAAGATAAAGCATTATCCATGCAGTTTTCAGAAAGTGTTAGGGATCCAATCCTGCGTAGGGAACTTAAGCAGATAGTTAGGACCAAACCTGATATAACATTTATTGCCTTGCGAGATGAAGCTATTAAGTGGTCTTAGGAAGAGGATTCCTCCAACGGTGGCCATAGAATGGCAACATCCAGTGAAACAACTGCCGTAAAACCAGAATGTATACCAGCAGTAGATATTTCAAACATTCTGAACAAACAGCAGAAACAGATTGATGGAATTTTGGACCTGTTAAAAACACAAGTCCAAAGACCAGTATGCTACATTTGTAGTAAGCCGGGTCACTTAGCTAAAGATTGCAACTTTGGTTTCAGTGAACAAGTTAAATCTCAGGGTTTTATCAGGGATTTAGGGGCACCCAACATAGAGGTGGTGGCAGTGTACAGGATTATAATAAAGGCAGAGGCCA
>JAULCE010181196.1:0-11609 GCA_032359355.1 Macoma nasuta | reverse complement strand
GGATTTTATTTATATACTTACATATTCATTCTGTTTTATCAGTTTCACATCAATTATTCAGTTAAACAGTTTGGTGATAAGTATATAAACCACAAGACAATGTTTTTCATAAGAGCTCCCGGATTCATTTCAAAAACGTGTCATTTTTGTCTTCTCATGTCGGCAAGATATTTAGAACACTCTGCGATAGAAATTTAAAATTTAACTTTTAATTATCAAATGCACTAGGTCTTGAAATATCGTTTAGCTCGAACCTCGATTAAGTCAAAAGTTCTGCGAGGGTCCCAATGAGCTCGAGCTAATGAGGTTCGACTGTATATAGGCGGGTACTTTGTGCCTTATTTCATTAACATCCGTAGCGAAATAGCTGTGACGTCAAAACATTCTTGTTTTGAATCGAGGTGTGTACATTTTACAAAAAGTCACGTGGGATTACCACCTCGTTATTGCATCACACTACATATAAATACAAAGAGATTAATGCTATGATACTATTTATTTACGATAGGCACGTACACCAGACTTGTGCATGGCGGATAAAGCACAAGCGATGGGCGACGTTAGTGTAGGTAGGTATAGCATAGAATAATACAACTAATTTATTACCAAATATAGGTCGTTTACATAAATAAGCCCAACACTGCTACTTTGATTTTTGTTCTATCATTAATTTTCAAGTTAGTATATTAAATATTCAAGATGGTAACTTGAAAATGTATATTAGTATCTTGAAAATTAAAGATATTAACTTGAAAATTCGAGATGTTATTTTGAATTTTCAATATACTATCTTGCAAGGAAGAAGATAACAAACAAAATTACACTATTGGACTTAAGTATTCACATGAAATGTGAATCAATATTTAAATAACGATGTTGCTAACAACAAAATCATAGAAATAATGACATAAATATATTGTAAAACAACAAAGGCTTAGTTCTGAGAGTGTTTAAAGAAAAAACAAATAACCAGGAGTATCATGATAAAACCATGACTAGTAGCTGTAGATTTAACAAATGAAGTATTGTTCAAAATAGTTATTTACCTAGATAATCTTCATTGTTTGTTTCGTTCGCCGTAGGGTTTTATAGCATGGTGCTGCGCTTCGGGTTAGGAATATTTCACAACGGCTTAGCACCTCTGACTTCGACATTCCTGGTGACTTATGAGGTACACCTTGGACTGGATCCGACCGGGCACATTAGTCGTAATGCTAATCCGAAATCCTGAGCGTCAAGAAAGGAAGTCATAACTACCAATTTTCAATTCTTTGGTTTGACCCGGTCCGGGATTCGAACCTGGGAACTTCCAAACTCCAAGCGGACGCTCTATCATTTAACTTTGGGGACGGTTGTATAAATTAACTAGACAGTCTTCATATTTGTCATACACTTGTCATTGTGAATGAGTAATATAACTAGGATATGGTGTAAAGGGGTATAAATCACAAGGTAGTCCAGACAAGTGGATCTCCTTACACTATCACTTATGACAAAGAAAATGTGTTAAAATCTGAGACAAAAGGGCTTAAGGAAGCGCAAAAAGGATCAACCCAAACCAGCGGCTGACATTTTGATATTAGACCATAACTAACAATGTCTTTAATGACAAAAAAATATCATTTATTTTCGGAGCGTTAAACAGTGCAGACACTGGTAGGATAGGTCATCGGCATTTGTTTTACTTCTGGTGAAAACATAATTGGGAGTGAAAACATAATAGGGAGTTGAAATTAATAATGTTAGAACGTCTCATTGCTTATCCTTAATGAATTGGATAAAATGGGTTTTAATGTAAGGTCCAGGTGGCAATTATGGGAATGCCAAATCAGTTGTTAAGTTGCTTTTATCAAAACTGTTTGCATAGACATCCATGTCAAAAGTGCGTCATCATTCTTTATATAGAACCAAGTTGTTTGACTTTTAATGCTAAGACCGGAAGCATTTTATTTCAGCTGAAAGCTACACATTGGACAGTACTGGTTCTGGTGAGTTGGGTAGCGGCACTGAAGACAAACGATTTAAGACAGTTATTCAGGTATGACCGGTGGTTCAGGCTTTCCAATAGTCGTAGCACTTGCAAATAGTTCAAATCAGAAGCAAGGTTACCTGGTCCTGTTTTCACTAAATTCTCAAATGGTATTATGATTAATCTTAAATGATAACACTCAGGTGCCATGTAGAATTTTAGAACAGTGGTAATACAATAAAGGCAGAAATCCAAAGTTCAATTGTTGAGATAATCATTGAGCACAATATTAGCTCGAGAAATTTTACGAAAGTCATGACTGTAATAGAACCCTGATACTTGTTTATGTAATAGAACCCTGAAACTTGTTGACAGATGTTTCTGAGTCTCAATATCAAGACTAAACCTTAGTTTCGGGGCAATTTGTTAGCATCGACTCTGATATTTGCTTCTTGAGTATCAAATTGCAACTCGGCATTGTTCATGAATGCATTGGTATGCATGTCATGATTTCGTTATTGTGATTTATAAAGACCCAAGTTTGACTTTGTATTTAAAATGCTAGGACTGGAAGCTTTCAATTTCAGCTGAAATCTACACATAAAACAGTATTGGTTCTTTATGAGTTGGGTAGCGGCACTGAAGACAAACCATTTAGACAGTCCTTTGGGTATAACCATTGGTTCAGATAGGCGTATCTTTTTAATAGTCGTAACAATTGCAAATAGCTCATATCAGAAACAAGATTATAGGGTCCTGTTTTTACTATATTTGTCAAGCTGATCTCATGCCCAATCTTAAATGTGCACACTCAGATGACATCTAGAATTTTAGTGCAGTGGCAATAGGTCATAGGAACCAGGCTCCTTATTTACAGATGTTTCTAAAAGTTAATCTCAAGACTAAACCTAAGTTACGGGGCTCATACAACGTCTTTCAGTGAAGAGCAATTTGTTGGCTTGGTTCTTAGATTTGTGTTTTGAGTCTCAAATTGCAGCTCGGCGTTGTTCATGAATGAATATGGATCTAGATCTTAAGGTGTTTGACACTCAAATAAAAGCCTTTCAAAACCAGTTAGGACAGTGTTGAGTAAGGAATATTTAGCGCTTACTGGCAAGTAGGCATTTAGTAACCATTTTTGACACATGACGCATGCAGTTAGGGTGTATAACTACTTGGAGTAGATACAACACTGACAGAATATTTCATCGACATTAATATTGAACGGCGGATTAGATGTTTTGTCTGAGACATCAACTTACACAGATATTATGGCTACACGGTAATACATTTACTGTTAATAACTCCTCGTTTTGCTTCAGGGCTATTTTAGATACTAACGATTGGCCCTTAATGATCTTTACTTCGTGCTGCGCTTCCAATGATGCTTGTTTGCTAAATTGTAGTATTTTCAGCTGTTAAGATTTTAAAACAATATGATTAAGCCTATACGTTATGCTGTTTTTAGCTTTTAGATCCATCAACAACGAATGCATCTGATTAAAAAGATGACTAACTCGGCAAAAGGAAAATTTGAAATTTGAATGGTTTTGAAAGCATAGGTATAAATGGAGCATTTGCTTAAAGTGAGCAAACCCTTCCTAATAAACCTTTTCTTCTTTAGCACTGTAGGAACACTAAACATTGGACATTACAAACAGTGTGTTGACTCTGTTAAATTGTTTTGTTATAAGTTTGTCACTTAAACTTGTTGAAGTGGTAAAAATATGAATACTGCTGATTTATAAATGACAGAGTAGACCATGGCCCCGCTTTCACCTAACTAAATAAGCTGAGGTTAGTAAGTCTTCAATCTCATCATTTTAATTTTGAATTTACTCCTTAATTTTATTGCCACGTAATGGCAATGCTTCACTGGGCAGTCACAACGTTAGTGCAGTAAGTGAAGATGAAATGTTAGATTTTAGATTGAGCAAATTCTCGTCTTAAGAAGCTTAGTGAAAACAGGACCTGACCTGAGCGAAGCTATGTCATTGTGTCATGGCAGTTGGTCTTGGTCTGCACTGTCTGTAAACCATGTGGTTTGATGTGTGGTATTTGCATGCTATGCAGCATGTTGGTCATACCTATGCGTGCAAGGTCATTTTTCAGACACTGTGTATGTTGTTGCTTTAAAGCTTCACACACTTATCTTAACCAGGGTCATAGGACGACCGTATATGTCAAGTCCCTTAACTCTGGAATCGATTTACCGAATTGTACCGGTTTTTGGACTTTTTTTGTAAAACCATGTTGCGTGCAATGTCTATTCTCAGACATTATGTATGCTGCTTTGCAACCTCACACACTTATTCAGGGGCGACCTGTTTGTTCCTCTGACAACTCTTGTTTTGTTATGTTTATTATATTTATTATACACCTGTCTTTCCTAAATCTATAACCTCATATGCAAGACCGTTCTCAGACACGTTGTTTGATGTTGCTTGGAAACTTTAAATCCTTATTCAGGGTCATTAGATGACATTGTATGTCAAAGCCGTCAACTCTAGAATGGATTTTGACAAAGGTGTGTCCCGTTTTGGGCTTACAATTTAAATCTTGTTTTATTATCTAAATTTATACACAAGATTTCGTTAACCCATTAATTCATATACAAGACTATTTTCAGACACTTTATATGCTGTTGTTTGAAAAATTCACACACTAATTAAGGGTCATTAGATGACCTTGCATGTCACGTCCAGTAACTATGAAATGGATTTGACTGATTTGTATCATTTCGTGGAATATTTGTTAAACCTTTGTGTACAAGGCATTTTCTCAAGCACTCAGTTTGCTTTTGCATTGAAACTATATACACTTTTTCGTGGTTATTAGATGACCTTGAATGTCAAGCCCCATGACTCTGGAATGAATTTGACTAAACTGTGCCCCTTTTTGGACTTTTGGTTAAACCTTTAGTTGCAAGACCTTTTCTCGGACACTTTGTAAGCTGTTGCTTTGAAACTTCACACACTTCTCCAGAGTTACTAGATGACCTTGTATGTCAAGTCCCAAATTCTGGAATGGATTTTGCACATTAATACGATGGTTAAACCTTTGGTTGCAAGGCATTTTCTCAGACACTTTGTATGATTTTGCTTTGAAACTTCACACAAATCCCAGGATATCAGTTGACCTTGTATGTCAAGTCCCATACTCTGGAAAGGATTTTAACTGAAGAATGATTAACCTTTGCGTGCAACGCCTATTCTCAGAAACTGAGTATGCTGTTGCTTTGAAATTCCTTACACGTATTCAGGATTTTTAGATAAACTTGATTGTCTAGCTCGATAAATCTGGAATAAAATGGACTGAATTGTGTTCATTTTTTAACTTAGAATTTCAATTAAACATTTGCGTGCAATGCCTATTCCTATACATAATGTATGTTGTTGTTTATAACTGCACACACTTATTCAAGGACATGGTCCTGATAGGCGAGCTAGTGTCCTCCGAAAACTCTTGTTTTTTATCTAAATTATACACCAGTCTTTTTTAAACCCATGCATATGCCTTTTTTGGCTCGTCTACAATAAAAACAGCTGATGAACAAGAAGAAAATCTAGGACAAAGAAAATCCCAAGTTTTAATGGCTTTGACAGCTATGTGGAAATAGAGCTTTTAGCTCAATATGGGTAAAATTAAGTCCAATTTCCCACATTTTTTTCCAAATCATCTGATGCAGATTCATCAAAAAGGCATTCTTGAATAATTATTTCTCCCTCATCTAATGGAGAGACATATTGTTTTTGCTCGAGTTGTCTGTCTGTCTGTCACAAATCGTGTCTGCTCAATAACTTTTGAACCGCTTGAAATAATTTGATATAACTCACTACAAGTGTTCACCACATTAAAACGATGTGCATAGAGCATGTTATAACAAGCTTGGTTCAAGATCAAGGACGCAATAAAAGGTCAAAATTCATATAAATATATTTCATGTCCGCTTCAAACCTTTTCAATAGCTTGAAATAACTCACCACAAATATTCACCATATTAAGACGATGTACAACGTACATGTTACAACCAGTTTGGTTTAAGGCCAGGGTCACAATTAGAGTTGAACGGTCATATGACTATATTTCGTGCCAGCTCCATATCTCTTGAACCCTTTTAAGGACCACGAATATTCACACTATTGAGTGCATATGCAGAGTGCATATTAACGACCAGCTGAATTGAAACAATGTCACAATATGATGTCAAAAGTCATGTTCTACATAAAATATCGTGTACGCTTCATATCTTTTAAATTCTTTGACGGTTTTTGAAGTAACTTGCGACATATATTGAACACATTAATACGATGTGCAGAAGGCATGTTTCGGCATAGTTTATGGTCTAGGTCAGATTTTGAGGTCAAAACTGAAAAATTGTTACCGCTCCATTACTTATGCACAACATGAAGGGTTTAAAAATAACTCACAAATGTGTACCATATTAAGAAGATGTGCATTGCGCATGTAACAACAAGATTGGTTCACGGTCAATGTTCCAATAAGAGGTCAATGGTCATGTGACAATATTTCTAACTGCTCTTTATCTCTTTAACCCCTTGAAGTTGATTCAATATAGTTCACAAATGAGCATCATTATTTAACATTGACTGCACTTTGAAATTGAAGATAAATATGTTATTACAGAATGATTATTTATCATTGTACCCTAGGGCTCATGAAAAGTGAACGTAAATCAAAACATTTCCGGCAAACCATTTTTACTTCTATCAAACCTATTGGTGTGCCTATGAATATACTAGCGGCAAACCGTTTTATCGTTGAGTTATGTTTTCATCAACATGATAAAAGTAGAAAATAGATCATGCAAAATATGTCAAATACACCCTACAAGATCCACATCCAAAAGCTAACCTTGATGATTAAGCTAAATTGTAAGGCTAAATGTGCAGCTTTAACCCTCGTCTATCTGTGACAGTATGTAAACTATTATCTTAAGGAATTCCAAACACTTTACCTCGCACAAGGAACGCTACTGCAAGTTGAGAAGTGCTCTGTTATTTTCGAAAGAAATATTTCTTATATTCTAGATCAATTACAGATTCTAACTGTTTGTCTTTATGTATAGGAAAAAGTACGAGTATTCGTCGATTCCTGAAAAAATAATGGAGGCCCGCAAGGCCGAGTCTTCATTATGTTTTAGGATTGGACAGGGCAGATACGAGGACTTTCATCGACTTAAACTTCACCCTTCAAAATTATCTACGATTTTAAACAAACAATTAGTTTCCCTAAATATATAAACTCGAATAAAAGTAAGAATAAAGCCAAGTCTCGATTCCTAAAAAACTAATGGGCACATGTGTATCATAAGAACATTGAAATCGTCAATGACTTCGCTCACACATTGCTTTATTTCTGATGATTAGAATGCAGATGATTTTGAAGTCCTGTATTAGAGTCATCTTCACGGGTCTGTTTCTCGTAGGATTAGTACTTGAGGTGAAGCCGCAATATTAAGTAAAACAAACCGTTCATAATATGGCCGACGTCACAGGAAAATGGGCACTCGGACATATAAAAAAACGCTGATTCAGCTCTTTTTCAGCGCTATTATTCCAGCATCTATTCACGAAATTTACCACTTGTATTCACTTAAAGGTAGAATAGGATGTCCTCTAAGGTTGCAAACAGTGCAGACCCTGACCAGCCGCCACGTCAGTGACGTGGCGGCTGGTCTGGGGCTACACGGTTCGCTTTGTCCGAGTGCCCCTTTTCGCGTGACGTGGCCCATATTATGTTGATATCCTTAACACATGCCATATCATGGTACTCTTGATACCATCAGCGCATAAGAATAACAAGAGGCAAGGGGCCGTATTCACAAAGCGTCTTTGTAAAATCTTAAACTTAAGTGAACATTTCAAAAGCAGATATCTCTTTATTTACAACAAACACTTCAATTAATCTTTGCATGCTTGTGAAAAACTATGTTTTTCACAAGCATGCAAAGTTACATTGAAATATTTTTGAAAATAAATTGGAAATCTGCATTTGAGCTTAAGATCTTTAGTTTAAGATTTTACTTAGACGCTTTGTGAATACGGCCCCAGGTATTTAGGTGGGATATTGTTATATATTTGTACTTCGATTTCATTGTTTGCGGATAGCTTTAGTATCATTTGCAACATACACGGGACAGTAGTAGTAGTTATGTAAATCAAGCGAACGCAAAATGGTTACAACTGTTGCAAATCCTGTAGACCCTTACTAGTCGAAGTGGTTTCGGATCGGATTCTAACCTATCCGCATGCAATGTCTACAATGTCTGTCTTGTGCCTATTTATAGATTTTAGTTGTACGGCTCTCAATCTCCTGCGTTTAAATGACCTACATTAACAAACCCTTTCACTGGCATAGACGCCTCAATTCACTGTCCCAGATCAGACGCCGCATTAGAATGCGGTGTCTGATCAGGGATTTGTAAAGCGAAGTTAAGTCCGTATATAAAAGTTTCGGAAAAGACAAAGTTTATTTAATTATTTCTGCGATTTATGTCTTTAATACATTATGATTCATTTGACGACGATTGAATAGTAATCTTAGCCAAGTAGGCAGTCGTCAACGGTTATACTGGTCTGATTTTATTTGCATGCATGACATTTAAATACAACCAGAATATAAGTGTTAATAAAACCTTATTCTAGTAAACATCAAAGAATATGTAAGCATCATAAACGATCTGAAATTGTATTTTGATAGTGTTTTGTTCCAGATTCACGATGTTGGCCATTTTATTATTCACGTGTTTGCTCGTGGCGGCCTCTGCAGCTGGAAACCAGAAGTACACTCCGGCAGAGTTAAAAGCGATGCTGTTGACCGGCTTCACAGAGATCAAGCGTGAAAGCATTGACGCCCCAGTCACCGTTGATTACGGAAACGTCCCAGCGTGGCTGAACGGTACGTACAGGTTTCGGAATATAAAAACAATCGGCTCTATGATTTATTAATGTAAAATATTTTATCTGAAAATAGTAACAATCGACAATTTTGAATTATGCGCCGAAAGGGTTAACTCATTCCCTCCTAGAGACGCATAATTGCGTATCTATTGTGGCTGACATTTGAAGAGATTATGAGAAACATGAGTGTCAAACAGTTTGGATGTGGATGAGACGTCTAGTTATTCGACGTCTAATCCGGATCTAAGCTATTTGCATATGACACTAGAGCTCGTGGTAAGCAGTGAAGGAGTTAATGTAAATTTAATGGTTTAACTTCTTATTTAAACGAAATCGACAATACGAACCCGCTATATCCGAACAACTTTAAATTGTTAGCTTCCTCTGTCGCTTCACACGATTAATTAACTACCACATCCACGCGCATCGATCTAATTATATTCATGTGTCTTTTAATGGGCACCGGGACGTTGATCCAGGTATGGCAACGTGAGTATCTTCGACTAGTCTATAAAGGTCGTGATATTATCAAAACAAAACCACTTAAATGTTGTTGTTGAAGCAAATCGCGAAAACTTTATCGGCTGTACAGCAGTGTTGTAAAACTCACTGAACCACTGCCTTTCACTGTTAAAAAACATATAGATCACATCATAAAAATAGGTCGTCGGCTGGTAAAGGGGCTTTTGTATAATTGCAAACAGTGTAGACCCAGATCCGACACCGCGTTTGACGCGCGGTCTCGGGTCAGGGTCAACACTGTTTGCAGAGTTTATATTTAACCCCTTCACTGCCAGAAGCAATTATGATCATATGACTATTTCGTCTGCTTCATTTTCAAACATATCATATTAACTTTTTTTGTCAAACAGCTTAGATCTGGATGAGACGCCGAGTGACTCGGCGTCCGATCCGGATCTAAGCTGTTTGCATAATACACTATGATTCGAGACTAGGCAGTGAAGGGGTTAAAATACAACTGCATTCGTTACGTTCCAAACAAAGAAGACTCTAACCGAAAATTTCTCTTAAAGCACAGCTGCTCTCTTTGGTCTACACATTGTGCAATGTCGAAAGGGACCTTTTCAGCCGAAGATCTAGGACGGCCATCTTGAAAAACGGCCCTTACGGCATTGTTAGCTGTGTAGACCAAGATCTGTAGCCGCGTCTTCGGATTAAGGTTCAGAGTACCTAAGCCATGAGAAATTTAATCATGAATGTTAATTTCAAAGCATTTAGGAGAACTTAGTCGATGGCACTCCATCGCAAATCCCCGCGTCCCGACCCCACCCTGTCCAACCCCTTGGGTCAGAACAAAACAAAATGTTACTCTTGCATGTCGCCATTATGTGAGGAGGTCATAAACCTAATATGGAAGAAATCGATCAAGCCATTTAGGAGGATACAATAACAGAATGTTTGACCTCTTGACCTTGCCCTGCCATGTCCCCTTTGGGTCAGAGTGACAAAAGGTGTTGCTCTTGCACCCGCCACAATGTGAGAGTGTCATTTACCGAATATGAAAGAAATCGGTCAAGCAGTTAAGGAGGATATACAATAACTGGCAATGTTTGACCTCTTGACCCTGCCCTGCCCAACCCCCCTATGGTCGGATCAAAAGGAAATGTTGCTATTGCATGTGCCAGCATGTGAGGAGGTCATACACCGATTATGAAGAAACTCGGTAAAGCAGTTTAGAAGGAGATACAATAACTGGCAATGTTTGACCTCTTGACCCCGCCTTGCCCCACCCCCTGTGGTCGGATTAAAACAAAATGTTGCTCTTGCACGTGCTAGCATGTGAGGATATATACCGAATATGAAAGAAATCAGTCAATCAGTATAGAAGGAGATACAATAATGGGCAATGTTTGACTTCTTGACCCCATCTTGCCCTGCCCCCTGGGGTACGAGCAAAAAGAAATGTTACTCATGCACCCCACCATCATGTGAGAAAGTAATGTACCAAATATGAAAGAAATCGGTCAAGCAGTTAAGGAGTAGATACAGAAACGGTCATTGTTTGCCCTCTTGACCCTGCCCTGCACAACCCCCTGGGGTCGGATCAAAATGAAATGTGCTATTGCATGTGCCAGCATGTGCGGAGGTCATATACCAACTATGAAATAAATTGGTCAAACAGTATAGGAGGAGATACAATTTCAATGTTTGACCTGATGACCCGGCCCTGCCCCAACCTCTGCGGTCGGATCAAAACAAAATGCTGCTCTTGCACGTGCCAGCATGTGAGAATGGCACGTACTGAATATGAAAGAAATCAGTCAAGCAGTATAGAAGGAGATAAAACAACGGGCATTGTTTGACCTCTTGACCCCATTCTGCCCCACCTCCTGGGGTCTGAACAAAAGGAAATGTTGCTCATGCACCCCGCCACCATGTGAGAAAGGCATGTACCAAATATGAAAGAAATCGGTTACGCAGTTTAGGAGTAGATACAAAAAACGGGCAATGTTTGACCTCTTGACCCGCCCTGTCCCACCCCTGGGGTCTGAGCAAAATGAAATGTGGCTTTTGCACCCCGCCATCGTGAAAGGAGGTCATATACCCAATATAAAAGAAATCGGTCAAGCAGTTTAGGAGTAGATACAGTAACAGGCAAATTGAGGCAATGTTTGACCTCTTAACCCCGCCCTGCCCCACCCCCTGGGGTCGGACCAAAAGGAAATTTTGCTCTTGCATGCGGCCATCATATGACG